>CABFPE010000332.1:108584-120235 GCA_900660155.1 Hofstenia miamia | reverse complement strand
CCCCCCCCCCCACAGTCTTGTCTCATTAAACCGTCGTCTTAGTTTTTACAATTTCTTCTCTCATTTTGACCTCATTTTGATTACTGAAACGTGGCTTGATTCTTCCCTTGCTGACAGTTGTTTTTCATATCTCCACACTTAAAGTTATTTCCCGTATGGATCGCTCTAATGGTCGTCATGGTGTCCTCATTGCCTCACGTCGACCTAACCTTGACATGCACCCCTCTCCTTTGATTCCTTTGATTTCTGTTGCGGGTATGCTGTCGTTCTCAATGATCACATTGTTTCTCTTCTCGGTATATATATACAGGGTCAGACAGGCAAATTGGTCCTATTTTAAATTTCACATAATCGTCTAAATATTCGTCTAATGACAATGAAAATTGTTTCAGATTATTTTTAAACTATATTAAGAGAAATACTATAAAATATTTAGACTGTTTTTGAACAAGCATGCCTGAATTAGCACGATGAACGACTATATGCGAACTGAGACGCGCCGGTAACTCTCCTTTCGACATCATAAAGAGCACTGGCTACTCAAAAACAACTGTTTATCGAGTTGTGGCCAAGTTTGATACAGAGCGTACAGCTGACCGAAGTCCCCACAAACCTCAAAAAGACTACAAGCGAACCAAAACTTTTCTGGCTGGACTGAAAATGTCGATAAAGGCGAATCCAACTCAATCAATGTCAAAACTGGCTCAAAGGCGCAATGTCAGCTGCAGAACTATCAGTAGGGCAGTTAACAACGCCTAGGGATGAAGTCTTACGTAAGGAGACGCTGTAACCCCCTCATAACTCGCACAAAAGTCGTCAGAGTTGAAAGATCATAACTCGCACAAAAGTCGTCAGAGTTGAAAGATGTTCAAAGCTTCTCAGTCACCTCAAGAACAAAGAAGGACATGTTCGGATTTTTGTTGATGAGAAAAAGTTTGTTGTGGACGAGGTAACACACGAGTTATTCTTTATAACCTATCTGAGGTTCCTTCTGTGATGGAAAGCAAAAATCCTGCCGCTATGATGGTTTTTGCAGCTGTGGCAAGTGATAGCAAGGTGATGCCTCCTCATTTCATTGAAGCTCGACTTAAAATTAACACAGCGGAGTATTTGAAAATTTTGAACGATGTTTTTGCTGCCCTGGATTTTTAGAAACTATTATTCAAGCAAAGTGATGCTGGTTCAAGATTCTGCACCTGCTCATGGAGCCAGAGCAGTCCAGTCTTGCATGTAGGAGAATCTACCTCTGATTGTCTCGAAGGAAATTTGGCCTAATAGCTCTCCCGATCTGAATGTTTGCGACTATTGGCTATTCAAACGATTGAAGGAGGGAACAATGCTAATCCTCATCCTAATGTTAACTCTCTCAAGACAGCTATTCGTTTAGTATGTCGGAATCTCGATGGTAAAAAAGTGCGGAAGAGTTGTTCACGGTTTTGCCAGAGGATTTCCAAAATTTTTTATGCCAAGGGTGATCACATTGAATAGTTATTTGAATTAAGTTACAAAAAGTACAAAAATGAATATATCAATCATGTTTTTACCTATTTTATCCTTTAACCTCCTCAGCGTCACTATATGAAAATCACAAGAAAGTTTTAACTTTTTTATATCATTATTTTAAAAGTGATACAAATAATACACAGGGGAAAAATTTTTGCTCTAGCTCTCTCCTAGGATAAATAAATAATTAGTCCTATATTTAGTACTTTGCATCTTAATACATGACATTCTGTTGCATATTTATATAGATATAGACATGGTTATAATAAGTACTAAATTTAGTACTTGGTCGCTGACGAGGTTAAACTATGCAATTTGAAATAATTCAAAATAGCTCCAATTTACCTGCCGACTCTGTATATATATATATATATATATATATATATATATATATATATAATACTTCATTGTTTTATTTTGATATTTATATAATTAAACCTTTGTAGCTTGTTGTATATACATTTAGAATTTATAAATATGTATACATTCACCGTATATTTTCTACATGCGTTTTGCAACTCTGCAAATGTAATGCGGAAAGAATCTGCTAAAACTATACTGCAAAAATGCAATTGAAGTTAAATTGTTTTTAAAAGGCTTGTTTTGTAATCTATTGAGTATAATATGTTTGCGTATTTTAGATAATGGTGAGTATACAACTTTAAGCAATTTTCTGCATTCCAAGTATGGGAAAATATCCGTATCCGATGGTGTGCGAGAAGATGATCCTATGGTTCACTGCATATGGGAACAATTAGCTGCATTAACTTTTCTCACTCAATTACTCAATGTTCTTTCCTCTGTATTGGCTGTGCGTCTTCCTTTTAAACTTTGTTATTCTGTTTTTGCTAGAGATCCATTGCGACCACGTAAATTCCATGAAGCTGTCAACAAGCTCAACTTAAATATATTATATCTAGCTTTTTCTCAGGTAAGCGACGTTTCTTTTCATTTTATAGATATCAGGTGTCATTGAGCTTAAACATTAAATTGATATTCTATATTCAAAGGTATATATTGCATTCTTGATGCTTATTTCCGTGTAAGCGCTAATGCCAGTCAATTTTAAAGATTTCAAAAGAGTTCAATTAGATGAGCAAACATCTTTTAATCATGTGCTGTTCTGGCATTAACATTTGAACTACCGAAATAGTGCATTCAAGAATTCTACCACATCCACAAATAAGTACATTTTCTATCAATTTTTGTTGAACTTTCGAGATAGTTGCTGTTAATGTAGTAAGCACTTGCTAAGAAAAATATATATACAGAAACAGTAAACCATTTACGATTCATAGGTTAAGCAAAAATTAGCCAACTTCATAATTGCAAGTGTTTGTGAGTATAATTCTATTTTCAAAAATTATTTTTTAGGGTTGATCTAGAAATCAATTTGAGTTTCGACCTCACTATAACACAATTTTAGCTAAAGTTCGAAAAATCAATTCCTTAATGCTTAATGCCTTAGTTTAATGAAAGTGAGCAATGAACTTCTAGTATATAACTCGCACTTCATATTAAATGCAAATTTAGAGATAAAACAATAATTGAAAATTTTTTGTAATTTTTAAATATTCTTTATACATATATTTCGAGACGTCGCTCTTTGTTTTATTCAATATCTGATTGCACTCAGTAAACATTTCATTGCACAAGGATCGAAATATATAGACTTAGATATTTTTAGAAAGTACCATCGTCATCCTTACGCTCGCATAGCGCAGCACCGAATTTATTGAATTGCATTTCATCAAATGAAGCTTTGGGCGAATCTACGGCCTTTGCTATTGATGAAGAACTTTTTGCCAATGTTGATGATCTCATTAGAGAATACGCATTTATTCCGTCTTCTGAACAGGACATCATATATTCTGATTCCTCCGACAGTGACCTAGAAAAGTTGGCTTCAGACTGGGAGTCTTTGCCAACTGCTGATCAAGTTCCAGTTTCACAGTTGCCCATTGACAATGTAACGTCCACTTCTACCTTGGTTTCATCTGCTGTAAATTCTATTAGTGGTGCTTTAACTAGCTATTGGTGGAAATCACGTTGAGAAATCCTTTCCAAATTTATTATTCTTGTAATTTTAAAATTTTCGTAGTTTGATCTCCTGATATTTAATATTTTTGAACATTTTTTTGAACAAAATATAGCCTATTATAGCGTTGCTGTAGCAGTTTACACCAACGTATGGATTTTTAATTCAGTGTCCGTATATATTTAGATTTATATATAATAGTTTTTGTTCTGTTCCGAGGGAGTACTAATGACTTTGCAAATGTGGAACATGTATAAGTATGTGAGCAAGTGTACTCTTTGTTAACTTTATTTGGCAATTACTGAATTTTCTAATTTGTAGTGTTTTGTAATTCAATTTTATGCTGTTTGATTTCTTAGTGAACCATAATCTTTGGATGTTAAGGTTAGAAGATATTTATATTGGAACTTCAGTCATATATATAGCAATTCCTTATTTTTCTTCACATGCGAATTTTTTTTAATGATCTATGGTATTTCATTCTTTAACTTAATATTGTTGTAAAAAAATTCCCCCCTCCCGTGGATTGTTTTTTTTTGAGAAAACTTTTTCTTCAAAGCCGGTATATCTGGCTGTTTATGACTTTTAGTTTTAATAATGTTTCCAACTTTTTGCATAATTTGGGCCTCACAAATTGTTTACTCTTTGGTAAATAAGGCTTTTGTTGAGAATTTTTTTAACTTTTTTTGAAGATAAGATTTTTATAAAAAGTTTTTTTAAAAACATTAACAGGAATATCTTTACCTACTTATTGAAAGTTTATTTATCAATTGAATCATGGAAACAATTAAAATTGGAAAAGTAGACTAATTTTGTTCATAATTCTTCAAAATGTATGTAAAAAAAGACGTCATTTTTGACCTCATTTTGACGACATTTTTTTGTCAGTGACAACATATATTATGATATTGTATAAAATAATTAGTATTGCTTCATTATATTTCAAATGTTGAAAAAATATTCGTTAACATTATTTTTCTTCAAAAACGTATTTTTTATATTTCAATTATTTTCCTTTACAATTCCCCTTTGTTTACACAAAGAAAAATTCATAAGAACCCAAATAGTTTTTGGCAACTAGAATTAGTAACTAAAAGTGAAAAGGCACATGGCAAATAGGGTTAATTGACTGATGATTTTACCTGAATAACGCCATTAAATTCATACATCACATATGTACAAATCATTTCAACTACAAAACAAATATTCCGAGATATTGACAACTTACTGCATTACGACTTAGAATTCCTAATTTCCGGACTCTGCAAAATTGCCCAATATGGTGAATTGATGAATTGCAAGAAAGTACTAAATATTGTTAATTTTAATTGTAAAAATAAATAATTCAAATGTAATGAAAATAGAAGAAATTTAAATTGCAATATGTAGGTATGAATCATTTTAACATGTTTTATTTATAAATATATTGATGAACAATTTGTAGATTGGTTACTTTTGTGTAATTTATGACGCTATTCAGATAAATTATCAGTTATTGAATTGTAAACATTTATCTGAATATAGAATCTCTTATCTTATCTTATAGTATATACAGTGAATAGCCTTGGGCCAACTTTGAAATCTCGCAAATGGTTGACTCATGAAAATTTCCTGAGGTGTTATAATGCCCTCTAGGAGTGAATTACTGATAGTTACTGGCTCACTTGAGTAAATGTCGGTGACATTTATTAGCTTTTCTATATTTCTGGGGGTAAATTTTAATATTTTTTTAGAAGAAAGAAGAAGAAAAATCTATATTCTGAAATTGTTTTAACAATAAATAGAAATACTGATAACAAATTCTGAAAGCGTCAAGAAAGTAATACAAAACTAAACAAAAAAAGAAAACAACGAATATTTACAAATAAAAAGTGGTTAACTTGGGCTATGGCGATTGTTAGTTTCTATTAATAGAGTAATCAGGATTATAAAATTTATAACCTCGCCATTTCAGTTTTTTTATATTATTAGTGCAAAAATATTTTTTAATATTCATTTTAAAGTGTTTTAATTTACTTATTTGTTTAATATATTTTGGTAATTCATTCCACATATTTATAGCTGTGTTTAGAAATGAATTTTTCATTATTCGTTTCTTATACCTAATAGGTTGAATTATGTGTGTTCTTTTATTTTGTTTATTGACTAATTTTGCAGCAAGAAAGTCATTTTTGTAGTATGGGAAAGTATTGTTAACTATTTTGAAGAACGTCGTTAAGACATTTATATGGATGTAACATTGCGGATGTAAAAATAATTTTGAAATTTTTCTATATTCATTATTCTTATTAAAGCTATGATTATTTACTGCTACTTTAATAGCCCAATTTAGTTGCACTTGGAATTTCCTGAGAAATTGTTGGTTTATATCTGTGTAGAGTACATTGGCATAGTTAAAATGACTTAATATTAGAGCATATATTAATTGAATTTTTGCTTTAGTTGGAAGTTTTTGAGAAATTAAGTTAATTGCTTTAATCGATATGGCCATTTTTCTAATAACATGATTTAGTTGCTCTTCAAAATTTAGATGTATGTCAAAAATTATTCCGAGGTACTTAAAAGACTCAACCTGTTTTATTTGAATGCCGTTGAAATTAAGTTTGTATCTTGAAGTATCAGTAGATTTAGTTTTTGATTTAACAATACAGAATTGAGTTTTTAGTGGATTTACTTTTAGTTTTATAGAGGCAAAATATTTAGCAAGAGAAGCACAGTTTGTTTCGAGAGTTTGAACCGCTTTTTCGGGAAATTTATTAGAATGAAATAATATTGTGTCATCTGCATATTGTATAACGTCACATGTTACTTGCTCGGACAAATCATTTATGTAAATATTAAATAATAACGGACCCAAAATTGTACCCTGTGGAACCCCATTTTTAGTGCATACCCAATCTGAAAAAGATTCATTAATTTTAACTCTTTGCATGCGATTGTATAAGTAACTGGAGATAAGACCTATGCTGTCATTAGAAAAACCTAGAATTTTAATTTTTTGTAGTAAGATACTGCGGTCTATGGAATCGAAAGCTTTCGAGAGGTCTAAGCAAGCAATTGCTGAGTATTCATTATCATTTATTGTTGATCGCCATTTTTCTGTAGCTTGTATTAAAGCGTCGCTCGTAGAAATACCTTTACGAAAACCATATTGTGTTTTGGAGTAGAGATCATGTTTACAAAGATGTTCGTTAATTTGATTAAAAAGAATTCGTTCAAAAATTTTGCTGATTGGAGAAGTGATCGAAATGGGTCTATAATTTTCGCAATCTTCGGGATCATTTCTTTTAAATAATGGTGTTATATTTGCCAATTTTAATTCATCTGGAAAAAAGGAGTGTTTTATACAATTATTTAAAATGTAGCATATTGGTTCAGCTATTAAGTCACCTGAGAGTTTTAGGAACCACGTTGGTATTAGAGAGGGTCCACTGGATTTATTTTTTAAACATTGTATCGACTTTATGATTTCATATTTTGTTGCAAAACGAAAAGAGAAAGAGGTTGGAGTTCCTTTGGGTTTATTAAGGCAAAAAGGTACATTCATACCGTTGTAGTTTCCTAAATTTAGGAAAACTTCATTGAAAGCATTGCAGAATTCCTTCTTATTTGTAATGGATTTATCTTTATAGTATATTCTTTCTATTTCTTCGGTTCGCATGTTTTTTCTATTTAGCAAATTGTTAACAAATTCCCATTTATTTTTTTGGGAAGAAAGACTTTGATACTGAAAACGGGAATAATTATTACTTGCTTTTCTTATAGGAATGTTACATAAATTTCGTGCAGATTTATAAGCATTATGATTTTCCAGTGTTTGGGAATTTAAGTATTTTTTCAATTTCTGTTTCTTTATTTCGATTAAATCGAGGCATTTAGAATCAATCCATGGTTTTGAAACATTATTCTGAGTTTTTTTGGTATTTTCGGATGAAAGAATATATTTTTCTGGGCAGCATATATCCAAATAGAAAAGTAAAGTTTTTGTAAAATGTGATAGCATTTCATTAGCTGTTAATGATGAATATATCGAATTCCAGTTTTCGATTTTTAAATACTGTCGAAGTTTTTCGACATTTTCTGTTGATTTTTCTCGTATTTTTATCCAAGATTTAGAGGGTTTACAAACTTTTAGAATATTCGAATAAGTAGCTATAAGGCAGTGATCTGAGTATGGAAATTCAAAACAAAAATAATTATAAGACGAAGAATTTTCTGATATCATGAAATAGTCAATAAGCGTTTTACTATTAGCAGAAATTCTAGAAGGAATTTTTTTAATTATTAGTGAAATATTGAAAGTATTGAGAAAATTGCCAAGCTTACTTTTTTCGTTATTGTTTAGAAGATTTACATTCCAGTCTCCCATTACCATTATATTCGTGTTATAACTCAGAGCAGTAGAAAATTCATCTTCCATTTGTAAGAAAAAGTTATTTATATAAGTTTTATTTGGACAATAAGAGATATTTAATAATTGACTATTAAAATTTTTGTCTGGGTTTTGAATTTCAACCCAAAGACTTTCATACGTTGAATCTTTTGCTATATCTGTCCTAAGTTTTGGTTTGAGTATTTTGGGTATTAAAAACATGACACCACCTCCTTTTGTCTTATTAAAATGAAAAGTTGGATTTCTGTCCTTTCTAAATATTTTAAATTTAGAGTTATCGATTGACCAGGACGAATTGTGATTATCATTTGTAAACCAGGTTTCAGTTATGCCCAGAATAAAGTTTGAATCCAGTTCAGAAATGAATTGTCTAAATTCCGAATTTTTTATTGAGAGATTCTGAAAATTTATGTGAATATATTTAAAAGAATTAGTTGAATGCATTATGTTTGATAATTCTGAGTATTCATAAATATTATCGGCTTTGGAAGGCCCGGGATTAATCTTGATGCCGGATATAAGTAACATTATTGTTAGTACTAGAATGTAGAATAAAGAATGTTTTGTTGTTTTAATGAAAATCCATTTTTTAAATATCTTGCATGCATTCATGCTGTTTCTTAAATTATGTTTATATATAGGTAAGGTTTCTCTAATACAGGTAATATTGAATTTTGAGTTAAGAATAATTAGAATTAAATATATGAAAGACAGTGAGTTATTAGCGATAGCATAAATTAGGTGAAAAATTCGCCATAACCCAATGAGAGTCAAAAATATAAAAATAAAATTTACCATCATTAGAAAAGTCTAAGAAAGTTTCTAATCCTCTGAACCTCGGCGGGTGATAACGGCGGTGGTGTTGAGAGAACGTCGGCATAACTTCGTCGCATGTTTATTGGCGGTGAAAGTAAGGCATGTTTTGGCGGGGATTGTTCAAAGGTGTTGGGCGGCGTTTGTAAAAATGGTTGGCGTGCGTTTGAGAACCGGTGTTGAGGCGGAAACGGTAAGATAAAAGATTTCGAGCTGGCGGTGTAGGTCTTTTTATCACGTAATCGCTGATTAAATACGCGGTTCGGCGGCGTGTTAAAAAAGAATTTGATGGAGCGTGCAAGCGTTGCATAACCTTGTTTAGTGTAGTGGATTCCATTTTTCGTGAATAAACTTCTATCAACAGAAGATCCTAAATAAAAACAGTTAGAGTTGTCGAAAACGGTATAATTTAACAGCTTGGCGTTTTGTTTAATAAGTAAATTTAGTTCAGCGGATTTTTTGTTTAACACCTCGTCCTTAGGAAAAGGAGCAACTTCAACAAGGAAAACTTTAGCTGAACTAAATTTAGTTTTAATAACATTAATTAATTTCTTATACTTATCTGTAAAATCTTCTTTCTTTTGCATTAAGTCGTTTCTTCCTATTGTAATGAGAATTCTCTTTACATTATTCGATTCGGGATAAAGCGGAATTAAATCAGCTATGTCATCAATGGTGGCTCCCGGATATGAATGAACACATGTAGCAGTTCTTAGTAAGCCCGGAGCTTTCAGATGACGGTACATTGATGATCCGATGGCAAGAAATTCAGCTTTTGCTCTCAAGTGTTTTGGGCGTTGTATCTTCTTTTGTGTTTGAGACGGCACATGCTTTATTTTTGGAGTTACTTGAGTAGGTTTGTTGGTGGATTCAGAAGGAGTTTCTTTGATGGCTGCTAGCATGTTGTTGATCGCCATTTTTCTGTAGCTTGTATTAAAGCGTCGCTCGTAGAAATACCTTTACGAAAACCATATTGTGTTTTGGAGTAGAGATCATGTTTACAAAGGTGTTCGTTAATTTGATTAAAAAGAATTCGTTCAAAAATTTTGCTGATTGGAGAAGTGGTCGAAATGGGTCTATAATTTTCGCAATCTTCGGGATCATTTCTTTTAACTAATGGTGTTATAGTTGCCAATTTTAATTCATCTGGAGAGATTCTTGAGAGGAGCTAATAATTTACTTTTGGTTAACTCCTCTTCAGGTAACGCAATGAGCGACGTAGCGTTAAGTGTGGTAAGCACAGCGCGCTCACAAGGACCGACTGCTCGCGGTGAAAGCATCGGTAATTATGATTATTATTATAAATTATTATACATTTTTGCATTTAGGTGGTTAATAAAAATATCAGAGATGAAGCTATATCATGTTTTTGCTAATTAATATGAATCACTGTTCAAATATCAATCCGTATTTCCGCATTTCTATTGGTTTGCTTGACAGGATTACTACTTTGCTTGCCCACTATATACTGAAATGATTTACTGTAAAATAAGAAGAGATTCTTTATTCAGATAAATGTTAACAATTAAATAACAGATAATTTATTTAAATAGGGTCATTAAATTCACAAAACACATATACAATTGTATCCTAGCCATGATTTACCAGAAATATATTTTTGCTTAAGGAAGATTTTTAAATGCTTTTAAAAGATTTCAATTTTTTAATATTTTTAATTTCTTTAGGTAGCGAATTCCAGGTTTGAATGGTGACATTAATGAAGGATTTCTTTAAAACTTTTTTCTTATTCTTAACACATCTAAAATGTTTTGATCTTGAATTCTGTTTATGAGTAAATCCTTCTATTTTAATAATATTATGAGGTGGTAAATTTCTGATTAGCTTGAAGAATGTCAGGAAGGTATTCAATATAACCAGTTGTTTTGGAAAAAGAATTGATCTAGAAATGTAATGTTTAGTTTTTGATGAGTTTTTCGTTGAGATATTTAATGTCCATTTTAATTGAATATCAAGTTGTTTTATAAAGCAATTTGCTTAGGTAAATATATAAAATGTTTGCGTAATTAAGGCGACACATAATGAAAGCATGGATTAATTGAATTATCGCACAAGGTGGTAATTGCCTAACTACTAGTGTCATGCTTTTTATACCTAATTTTCTAACTATTAATTTTAACTTTGAGTCAATAGTTACTCCTAGGTACTTAAAAGTGTCTACAATAGGAACATTAATATTATTTAGATTTAAAGTCACAGCAGAAACATCTTAATTGCTTTTATTCGGTTGTAAAATACAAAATTCTGTCTTAGCTTCATTAAGATAAGATAAGATAAGAGATTCTAAATTCAGATAAATGTTTACAATTCAATAACTGATAATTTATCTGAATAGCGTCATAAATTACAAAAAGTAACCAATCTACAAATCAACATACATTACAAAAATTAACAATTCTTACAGGCTATGGATGAATTACTTTATATTGCTATTTTAATGACGAGTTATCGTATAGTCATTGTTGTAAAATTTAAATCCTAACCATGATGTACCTAAAATATATTTTTGCTTAAGGAAGATTTTTAAACGCTTTTTAAAAGGTTTCAATTTTTCAATGCTTTTAATTTCTTTAGGTAGCGAATTCCAGGTTCGAATTGCGACATTAATGAAAGATTTCTTCAAAACTTTTTTCTTATACTTAACACATGTAAAAATTTTAGATCTTGAATTCTGTTTATGCGCAAATCCCGGGAATTTAATTGAATTATAAGGCGGTAGATTTTTTACTAGTTTGAAAAATGTTAGCAAGGTATTTAAAATGACGAGTTGTTTTGGAAAGAGAATTGACCTAGAAATGTAATGTTTAGTTTTCGATGAATTTTTTGCTGAGATATTCAGTGCCCATTTTAATTGAATGTCAAGTTTTCTATAAAGCACATCACTTA
>CABFPE010000332.1:88660-108178 GCA_900660155.1 Hofstenia miamia | reverse complement strand
CAACTTATGCATTGAAAAATATTTTGACAATTTGTTGCAATTGAATTCTATTGATTCCACTGCTGAGTGCAATGATGTATTATCGCTGAAGATGCAGGTGTCATCGGCATATTGAATTAGATTGCAATTGGTTATTGACTGCATGTCATTTACATAAATACTAAAAAGAAGAGGACCTAGAATCGTTCCTTGAGGCACCCCATTGTAAACCGGTAACCAATCAGAAAAAATATCGTTTAATTTAACTCTCTGGAATCTTTGGTTAAGGTAACTAGTTATCAATTGCTTACTATTACAAGAAAATCCTAAGTAAGATAGTTTTTCAATAAGTATGTTGTGATTAATCGAATCAAAGGCTTTTGAGAGATCTAAACAAGCTATAGCTACAAATTTATTAGAATCGAGGGATGCTCTCCATTTTTCAGTAGCATGTAATAGTGCATCAGTTGTTGAAAAATTTTTGCGAAATCCAAATTGGTTGTTCGATAATAAATTATACTTATTAAAATGTTCAATTATTTGGTTATGCAATAAAAGTGTTTTTAATTTTGGCACAAGAAGTGTATGAAAAGCTGTTGGTGAGTATCACCATATTGAAACCACATCTGAAAAACCTATTTGTCAACAAGTACACCATATTATAAAACAACATTAAGAGGAATATCTAGAAACAATTTCAGAATTATTTAGCAATGGGATCATATGCAAAAGTAATAGCCAATATGCATCTCCTATGGTATTTGTTATTCAAAAGGGTAAATCTAGAATTTTTATTAATTTTTGCAAATTACATGATATTACAGTCAAAGATGCTTATGATACCAAGGATTGATGATATTTTATATCAAGCAAGTAAATTTAAATTTTTCTCTACTTTTGATCTTTGTAAAGCTTATTGGCAAGTGCCAATGTATCCACCAGACATTAAAAAGACTGCATTTATAACTCCTTATGGGTTATATGAATGGCTTTAAATGGGTTTTGGCTTATCAAATGCGCCTGCTACCTTTCAAAGATATGTGACTAAAGTACTTATGAATGGAAATAATTGTTTAGAAGATGGAATTTCAACTTATATCAATGACATTTTAGTATCAAGTTTACATTCATGGAACATATTGAAAAACTCATGTTTTTAAAATACTAAAAGAAAATGGATTAAAAGTCAATGGTAATAAATGTAATTTAGTTCAAAATTCTACAAACTTTCTTGGTTGACAACTTACACATGGTAAAATAACTATTATGGATGACACTAAATTGTTAAATGAATCTATTGAATGTTTCAAAAATCGTAAAGATATTCAACACTTGTTAGGATTTTTAAACTATTATCAAACATTTATTCCAGATATTGCAAAGAAAACAGTACATAACTCTAATTTATTTTGATCTAAATCAGATTTCAATTGAAACTGGCAACACCAAGAGGAATTCAAATCACTAAAAATTGAATTGAAAAAACTACAATCACTAAATTGTTCCAATTACACAAAACCATTCATCCTTGACTGTGATGCTAGTAGTGTAGTAATTGGTGGCTGTCTTAGTCAAGTTATTGACAATAAAGAACAACCAATTCAGTTTTTTAGTAGAAAACCTAAGAAATCCGAATTAAATTAGGGCAGTACAAAGTTTGACATTTTAGTTTTGGTAGAATCTTTTGAAAAATTTCGATATTTTTTAATAGGTAAAAAGAACTTCACTGTTTGTATGGATAATAGTGGTCTTTTCTGGCTTAAGAAATTTCAGGTGATAAATCCGACATTTTTGCTAGATGGATTGAAATGTTAAATGATTTTAATTTTACAATTGAACATCAAAAAGGTGCACTGCATGCCAATGCAGATCTTCTTACTGCTCTACCTCTATATTTAATGTGATTTACAAAAATAACAAGCAGAAAAAGTAAAATTTTCTTTTATTCCTACAATGCAATATGATAATTTATCCAACATTAATGTTAATCGTCAAGGACAACCTCAATTATCTATTGAAATAAAAGCCATGTTTGGACATGACATTACAACTCCATTATCCATTATGTTTAAAAATTATGTCAATCAACCTATTGATAAATACATTCATGATTTCATAAAGAATTTAACTTCTACTCATGAAACTATGATGCACAATACCAAGAAAAGTGCAATACATCAAATATGCAACTTCAATAAAAAATTTACAGTAAACCTCATGAGATAGGAGATAGTGCTTAAGTATTTACACCTGGTATCACAACTGATAAAAAACAAAATTTATAGCAAATAATATATAATAAATACAAAAAAATATTACCAGATAATACCTATAAAGTAGATAATGGTAAAATTTTACATTTTAAAAATGTTAAATGTACAATAAAGGAAATTGAAAATGTTGTATTGGATAATTTTCAAGAATTAAATATTATTGATTTGGGGTTTGAAAATTATTACAATTTCCATGACATTGAAAGTGTAGATGAAGAATCTTTTGACGAAGAAATTCATTACAATATACCCACAGATGAAAAGAAGACATATCCTAATCCTTCAACATGTGTCAAACTTATTAAATAATAGCATCATACAATATATTATATTATTCCTCTAATAGGAATAGATTACTAATTTAATATTTAGAATGAAATGTCAAAATACACTGAAGAAAACCCTGCATGAATCTAACAGATCCCTCAAGAGACACTGTGCTAAACATTCAAAATTATACCATACTTTCTTCTTTGGAAGGTGGTACTGGGAGCATGAAATCAGAGACTATTTCAGCTGACCAGTGAGCAGAATTATCTCCTGCTCTGCAGAGAGCAGTCATAGCCTCTTATGGAGGCCCAAGTATTTTGTTAACCTCATTATTACCTGTTAATCAGGGAGAAGGTTTTCATAAATTTTAGAAATCAAAAAAAAAAATTCGTCAAAAAAGTTAATTTGCTCTATTTAACTTTGTCAAAAATATTTTGTAACTAGATGGCGTCCAAAAGATTCTGTCAATTTACACAGAACTTCAGGGTGTCCCATAGGGACATGCTAGTGCTTATCTCTTACTACTTACACACTCATTTATTATTTATAAAGCTATTCAATTACATTTTTCTTTCACTGGGATTAAATCAAAATTGAGGAATTGAGAGGCAAGTAGGCTTCTATCAACACCTGTATTAATGTAACATCCTCTACCAGGCATTATTACTATTGTTACTTTATAACATTGGTTGTATCTTTGTAGGTAGGGATTTACTAACTTGATACTGTTGAGCTTATGTATATTTCTGTTAACCTAATGTAACTAGATTTAACTCTTCACTATTTAGGTGACAAAGCCATACAGCAATTTCTCTAAAGATTGATAGTGGGCATCTGCCCAAAGCTGATCTCCACATCCAGTTTCAACAGTCTATCAATGATCCACTTGGTTGAGTTCCATCTCTCAGCTCACTGATAAAACTTATGTGTACTCTATATTAGCACACTGTATACTCAAGACAAGACACAATTCGACTTAGACTCTATTTTGTAAAAGTGTTTCATGAATATGCAACTGGACTTGTTACTAGCTGCTTAATGAATATTACATGTAGCCATTACCAAACTATATTGGCTTTAATAACTAGATTAATATTGAGATGAATCCTAACCTCCATTTATTAATTAGTACATGCTCAGTCACTTTATCAGTCACTTTATAGTCACTAATTTGGATCTGAAATAGTATAAATATACTACCTAGGTTTTGGTCATCCAACCATATTTCAAATCTATTTATTTTATTACATGTACTAAATGATTGATAGTCAACTAAACAAGAGAAAAAACTCCTATGCCTAACCTAAGTGCACTTTTGTGATCTGGCACAAAGACCCTAGAATTGATCTCATGATGGATCCAGACCACTACTAAACACAACTTGCTTAGCTTGACATTGTAATATATAATCAAGCTGTATTAAGAAAACAAAATAAGAATTCCAAATAAAATTCTTTATCTTTTGCTTACAAGGTTTCATATCTATTTATAGTAATTTGAACTTTTTTCTGCCAATATGGTGGCTACAAATAATGGAAGTGATTTTGTCCCATCAGTTTGTCAAAAAGTATTATTATCAACAGATACTAATCTCTTATAGTTGACACTTATTTTTGCTTGAGTGCATATTACAAATTAATGTAACTAATTTAATAATTTTATAATATTTCTAGTCATCATTCTTCTTCAATCTTATTCTCCTCTTGATTTGAAGTTAGCAGCTTGATTTATTTGGATGATGCTACATTAAAGCTTACATTATCATCCTTTGCAAATTCAAGATTTATTTGAATTTTTAACATCAGTTAGAATACTATGTTATAAACAACAGAAAAAATCAACTTTATTGGGCAAAAAACTGCATCAACATCTTTTGATTTTCATAAATTCTATTTTATTAACATTTTCTTTATAGAAAATTCATTTTGTACAGGGCTTAAATATGATTCTCAATATGCCTAAAGATTGTGCAAATGGGCAGTCTTTCAAAAGTTTGTAAGATTTGTAGTGGAAGCATTATTGTATTCCACAAATACTATGTTAAAACATTTGATATGCATCTCCATTTTGGAAAAACTATCTACGGCAAAAAATCCTAAAACAAACTTTAACTATTTCAAATTTCACATATATTTAAGCATTGTAAGGTATTATGTCCACAGAATTATCCACTGTAAGTTTGTAGTTTATATTATTAATATTATCTTTGGCAGGAATTTCAAAAGGAGTATGGAGATCAGATCTAGTGTATATGTCTCCTTCTAAAATTGTGGAATTTCTTGTCTCAATGTTTAAATAAATAGCTTAATTCAGTAACTTTGATTTAATTTTCTCATACAGTGGTTCAAATTGCTCAATAAGCTTGTCTTACACATATTTATGGCATCTTCAATTGCTGCTCATATTGCTGTACACATATATTATGTGTTGAATGTGAATTATGACTGTTGTATCCCTGTATGACTCTTTACATGTGCTTTGCAAATTATATTGTGCTAAAACTATTGTGAGATAGTAATACATTTTTGTGTAATAATCAACAAACACTAAATTGTTTTTGCTTAATCTAAATTTTCCTTAAAGAAATATTTCTTTGCATATATATTCAGATTATATAGTGGGTTAATAAGTTACAGTATATTTACTTTAACTACTAGATTGTTATTTCATTTAGTAATAATTTCTCAATGAGATATTTCTTGTTTAGTTGTTAGAAACATTGTGGCTTCATTCTTACTGATTAGTGTTTATTTTAGTTAGCTTGACATCTTGTGAATGTTGCACAAATGTATATTCAGTATTTTCCTTCCCATGGTGTGAAATATCTCTTTGGTACTTTGGTAAGACTGTCATCATGTCTGCATGTACCTGTAGGATTTCTTTCTTTTGCTCAATAATAAATTTGAATTCATTAAGATATTCTGTCAATCTCAATATAATTAAATATCTGTTGCCAGAGAACTTTTTCAACAAGCTCAATAATCTATTGTCTGTTCTGACAATGAAATGTTTTTGTAGTAGGAAATTTTGAAAGTGCTTTATACTTTCAAATAAAGCCAGCATTTCTAATTTAGTCAAACATTAATTCTCTTCAGACTTTCTGAGTTTTCAACTGAAATATTGGATAGGATCTATTTCCTTACCCAGGCATGCTCTTATCACAACTTTGCTAGCATCACAATCTAAAGTGAATTTGTTCATATATTCAGGTCATTTTTTGAGCTCAGTCTTTATTTGGTTTAATTCTTCCTGTTATTTATATGTCCATAAGAAGGCATACTTTCTCTTCACAAAATTTGATATATATGCAGTTTTTTGGCTATTCTAGATATGAAGTGGTAACAATAGTTGAAGAAACCCATTATTCACTGAAGTTCATTACATATGGAGAGTTTAGATATATTGTAAATGATCTCCTTTGCATCCTTTTTGAATTTGATTTTCCCATTACAATATTTCTACTAAGAAATTCAACTTATCTCTTAATGATTTGACATTTTTGGCAATTAACATGAAGACTGGCTTTTTCTAGAATTTTTATGAATTTTTTCTAGTTTTCCAGATGTTCCTCAATTGTAGGACTCTTGATAAGAATATCATAAATGTACACTTTTACATCATTTGCTTTGCTATTTTGCACTTTTGTAACATATCTTTGAAACATGGCTATCATGATGCTTAACTTGAAAGGCATCTATGCCCATTTGTATAGACCACATAGTTTAGTAAAAGCAGTTTTCTCAATATCCTTTGATCACATTGGTACCTACCAACATGCTTTGTACAGGTCTGACATTCCAAAGAACTTATTTTTAGCTGCTTTGTACAGAAGATAATCTATTTGTACAGCAGATATGTACCCTTTTTCATAAAATTGTTTAGTTTTTAAAAGTTCATGCATAGGCAGAACTTTTTGCATTAATTAGCAAACACTGTGGGTGATTGGTATGGACTTTTGCTTGCATACATTATTTAATAATCAGATTGTTCCTTAATCACTTTATAACATTTGTTTTTCTTAGTTTCACATACTCCATAGACTGGTTGCCATAGCAATTCATCATCATTTGTTATAATTCTATGTTGCTTGCTGATTTCTTTCCTACATGTATATCTCAAAAATTCAAGAATTTTCTGTTGTCAGTTAACATATTTTTCAGCTTAGTGAATTGTTTTCTCATGAGGTAAGAATATTCATTCTTTTAAATCTTGGGAATTTGAATTTTATGCCCTCTTTAGCTGATGTCATTATTAGATTGATACTTTTGATATTTTTTGTGAATATTGGCATAGCATACATTATAATTTTATTGCATTTGAGATTTATTATCATATTAGTTTTATTTAATATGTGAATACATGCTTTGCCGTTTTAAATATTACATGTTTGGTGGCATGGATTTTGTGTTTATGCCTTTATTTGGATATATCATCAGTTGGAAAACATTATTTTTTAATGAATTCATTTTTTGGTTATATACTTATTTGCCCCTGTCTCACAATTTAATCATCACTCTGCCCTTCAGATTTTCATTTTCATTGATTATTTTGCCCTATGCTGTGTATAACATTAATTCAAGTGGGTGCTTTGCATCATTTTGTCCCAGTGATCCAACTCAATTATGACTCCACAAGTGGGGTGTTGTTGCAAGTAATATGCAACAATTTCTAATGAGAGAGTTCCAAATCAGATGTTTTCTTTCATTTGAAATCCCATTTTTCCTTACATTTGTTGAGGTTTTGCTTCAATCACCTCTATTTTAGAGTAATTGTAATCTTTTCAAAATGAATTATGCTAGAATGCTTTCCAAGAAAATCATTTCCTAGAATTAATTTATAGGACAGAGAATGCAACTTGGTATATACAACTACAGTATGTTTTGCAGAAATTTGACATTCTTGATCAATATTGGGACATTGACTAATTATCCTTTAGTGTCCAAATATTCAGCCAAAGCATAAAGTAATATGATATTTAGTGGCTTTAGCTGTTCATATCTGTATCCTAATTAATGTTGACATAAATTATTTTGTTTAATATCATGTCATTCAACAAGAATTTTATTTTAACTATTCTTGAGAGTTTATGCTTCTTTGATTTTTCCAAGATTTACCAACTTTTACATTAGAAGTTTCTTCTGTTTTCACTTCATTAGAAATAGATATAAACTTTTATTTTTCAATAGCATTAATGCTTTTGATACATTTCCCTGTAAATTGTAACAAGGCAAACTTAAGAGCATTCTTGTTAGTCTCACCTAAGGTCAAACTTAAAATACCCATTCTGACCAAAATAATTAGAATGCAATATTAAGTAGTATTTTTTTAGAGCAATAGTTTTGTAAATGATTTATTTTTAGTCAAATATTATAAAACAGTTCACAAAAAAGATATGGCAAAAAATTGTTTAGCTAAGGTTAAATGTCATTTACTTGGAATTTTGACAAAACAAGTAAGAACAGATATTTAAAAATTAAGTCAATTGTCTGAGAAAAATTTGACAAATGACCTGTAGTTTTTATTGAATACCAGTAATTGTTTAACTGGAAAACCCAAGCTGTAATAGCATTAGTATCAATAAACTTTTAGCAGAGTTTAGTTGTTTGTGTTAATTTTTATATTTATCTGGATTAATATCTGGAGAAAATTTGCTAAATTTCTATATGGCAATTGTGGTGGTTAAATAACTTGATGGACATAAAGAATGCCTCAGAAGATCTATTGATGAACATCTTACTTAGTTTTATTAACATTTAGTATTGAACTGTTATAAAGCTTTTGCTTTGCATTGCACAACTTGAATACCATGTATAGTCATTTGCAGATGCCATAGGGTGTTTTGAAGTCTGTTTTTTGATATATGTTTGTTTTATGAGCACTTGCCAGTAGGTCTAGCAGAGGTAAATTGTTGTGAAAATGTGTGTTTGGTTGCATTGTATAGCATATCTTCTATTCATAGTAGTGGATATGCATACTTTTCATTATTTCACTGAGGTTGCAGAAGTTGCTGCAAAGCTGGTGTTTCTTGCCTTGTTTTATAAAACTGTGGGTGATGCAAAAGGACTTTTCCCTTTTATATTGTGTCATTGTTGAGTAAATCAGTTCGAGTTATCACATATGCCTCTTGGAGGTGAGTTGGAACATGGCAAAATATTTGGCAGATTATTTTGTTGGATGTTATGTTTATCTTCTGTTCAATTTTTTATAGCCTTGCCAATGCTTATTTCTCCATTGTTGAAGATGACAGCATTTCCTCTAAGTGTAGTGTTGATTGTATCCATTTTTTCTGATGTTAAATGAACATGCCTTGTTTTGGAGATTGTTGGTATGTCTTCTTTGATATTTTTTCTTTGCTTTTAGCTGTTAGCAATATAAAGTTAGATTTTCTTTCAATTTTTTTATAGAGCTATTACAGTGATCAATAGTTGTTTCTGCAAAATTGAAATGTGAGTTTGGCTATTAAGGGCTGCAGTTATTCCAATTCCAACTTTCATTGATGTGATGTTGGTTAGAAGTACTATCTTTGATTGTGTGATTCCATTTTTTCTTGCTATTATGTAGTCAACTTTGATTGAGTTATTGGTTTTGATCTTTAGCAACTTCAAATGAAAATGCTCAATACATAAGTTGTCCATGAGGGAGAATTCCCAAGTAATGTTGTTGTTTTGCCATGGAAATTGAGATATTTTTGACCTCTTGGATTGTAAGAGTTGTGGTGGTGTAATCAATTAAACAATTGTTCTTTGTTAGAAATTGCTGACTATCATAATCTAATATGGTAGTGGTTGATTGAGTGTATTTATGATGTATATATCCTGTTTGAATGACACATTCTGAATAGTTAGCAGGGTTTCTTTCATAATCACCTGATGCATTAATTAGTTTTGTGTCATTGTTTGTTAAATCATTTCTATTCTATCCAATTTTGTTAGCACAGGAGTCCGCCATTATGGTGATTGAAGCCTCTGTGTTGAGCATAGCTTTAATATTTGGACTGTTAATTGTGGCTGGATCAGATTCTGTTTTAGCAAGTTGGTAACAATGAAAATTTATTTTGCATTGTCTAGGTTAGTGCCCTGTTTAATTTAAGTCAACTTCATTTTCACTCAATTGTTGTGCAAGTTCTTCTATATCCTCTGTGGTATATAACCCTTCATTTCTTACAGCATATACAATTGTTTTGCAGTTCAGTTGTGTGCATTCTTGTGTGCTGCATTGCTTGCATTGGCATTTCTGTTTAATGACAGGCAGTTTATTGAATGCTGTTTGAGTTTCTTCTCTTTTAACAAAAGTGAGCTTTTGGGTGTTAGTTGTTTTTCCCCATAGTTGATTTATGCATTCATTGTTCTCTATGCTTAGTTGGATTGAGACACATTTTTAACTAGTGCTTCCATATCATCATCTATATCACATTTTTTGAATTTTTTTCTGATGTTGTTAGGCAACCCACTGTGAATAAATGTGTACATGTCTTGTGGATAGTAGCATTCTTCTTCTTGTGTGAGGTGCAGGAGTCTGTTAACTTTGTAAATGAAGGTTATTATGTTGTCGTCTTTTGTAAATTTGCAGTTGTAGAGCTTAATTTGGTATTGTTTTCTTATATTATATATATATATAAATATATGCAAACAGTTTTGATTTAAAATACTTATCAAAGAAATATGGAAGGAAAAATATTTACAATTAACTACACTTAAGATAATATATATATTTTTTAGTGAATATTTTTTGATGTTGGTGAATTTCTGAGTTCAAATATCCTGATATTAAAAAAATAAAGAATGAAAATTTTGAAATATTACTAAAAAGCTATTATGCATTAATTGCACAAACACTATTTATCAAGAAAGAAATCAAATCAAATTTAATCAACAAAACAAACGAATTATTATAACATCAATATTGAAATATATATATAAAATAATTAATGATTATTGATATCTTGATTAAATCTTAAATCACATTTTAAGAAAGTTTAGAAACTATTTATATTACATATTTTAAATTCTTGCTTATTTGTATTTACAGCTAGCATAAATTTGAAATGTTGTCAAGTAGTAAAATACAAACAATATGAAAGACTATATTAACATTTGCTTAAAATAGAAAATCAACCCTTCTACAAGATGACTTTTTATATTCAACAGGAAAAATTTGAATGTGGAATCAAATATCCATAAAATTCCTAACAAATAATAACATAATGGGATTGATATGAAGATAGCAATGCTTGGGAACATTGGAAAGTATTCTTGTTCATGCAACAAAAACATTTAAGCTGATTTACAAAATTTAAAATTTTTGATCTAAGGCCAAATCATTAAAAAACTTTTCATTTTTAAATTTTGAAGTGAATCGTACATATCTTTCTGCTTAATCTCCTTTTTTCAAAAATGGTTTATTGTGCAGCATATATTTCAATTTGCAAACTTACTACACATAGAGTAAATGCATACAAAGCATCTATAATTAAGTGCAAATAGACAAAAATCTTTAGTGCTTACAATTTTTTTCTCTAATATACGTAATTTATATTGGGAAAATTGATGTTAGAATTGAAAATACAGGGAGAAAATATAAGCTTTGCATCAGAGGAAACATCAAATTTATTAAAATGAAATTTTTCCAGCTTCAAATGATATCAGTTTAAATGTTTTTTCAGCATAATGCTAAACAATTCTATGCAGAAAATATATATAAAATGTTTTATGCATAGTTTATTCCATTTTAATTGATAGCATTTCAAAGAATTTTTCACGAAAGAATTGAACAGAAAACAAATAGAAGAAGAAATTCAGAGTGCTTGTTAAAATAGTTAAAGCATTAATGCAAGCAAACGTCAAATACTGTTTGGCCAAACGTCGTGCACCACTTGAGCCCATATTGATGGCAAGATAATCCAATAGATTTACTAATGCTAAGTTAATTAGAAATGTCGTTGTGATGATAAACAACAAGATTGTAGTTTGTACTTCACTGCGGTCTTTTGGTTTTTTTCTGTTCTTCCGCCATTGTCTAACTCCATATATGATTTGAAGGTTTCCAATTAAGGTGCTTATAAAAGGTGCTACACTGAAGATAACATAGCGTTCAATGAGCTTGTATTCATAAAAATATTTAACATTTTGCAGTGCAACACAAAGTTCATTCGTGATTCCATAGTAAACAAATTTTGGAGAATTATATGTCACTGATAGTAGAAAGACTGCAAATGATGCATAATATGCATATTTTGGCTTGCCATACTTTTGATAATTAACAGGATATTTAATAGCAAAACAGCGTTCATATGTCAATACAACTATTTGCCAAGTTCCACCACAGTAGCTTGTTGCTGTAATAAACCAAAAACACTTGCAAAATATATTGTTGTAGTGTTTGATGGAAAAGCCTAAGCATGAATAAATATATAAAATTACTTAAAATAACTGCTTTGATGAAATGATAAATTCAAATGCTCATATATTATAGATAATATATATTCAATTTTGTTCAAGATTGACATTTGGAATCTATTCAGAAAATAGTGATTAAATTTCAATGTCTGTTTTTGTAATTCAAATTCAACTAATTGCAAATAATTAAATGAGTAACCCATAAAAATTCAATGAACTTCTAATATTTTAAATATTCATGACTCTAGAAATATTCATTTTAAAACTGTTTATATCTGTTAGCTTTTTTTAAAAAATTTATAACCTTGCACATAAAAATGCAAACCTTTAGGAAATTCTGTTAAAATGGGGAAAAGATTTTTTAGATAAATTTGTTCCAACTATTTGCATTTTGATTTTTGAAATACATTTGTTTTTAAAATAAACAAAAAAATTTAGAAAATATAAAATTGTAATTCAATTTTTGAATTTCATTAAATTAAATGTGAAATTATATGCTTTCTTTTTTTGCATTGAAAAATCTGCGAAATGCTTTATCAATATAGACAGTAATTGCAGTGCTTTTCCTTATATGAAAGTATTACTGAAATTTGATATGAATTATATTGCTGCTAAATACCCTAAATCAAAATATCTATTTTTTAAATTTACATTAATTCTAAATTCTAGTTAAATTGCACTGTTTATAAAGAATTTTCAGGGGTTTTAATTAGCACAAACATTTGCTAAAAATTTTCATAAGCTATGAAAAAAATGTTTCCATTTTTTTGAAATACAAAACACACCTCAGAATGATATATTGCCCTTATTAAGGTTTCCGCAATAAGTCATTAAACAAAATGACTAACAATTTCTTAGTTTTCCTCAAAGGTGCGGGCTCCTAAAAAAGCATTTTTGCTTAAATATATGAAAATTTATATTTTTTGAATAAAAAAACACGTAATTCTCAATCATAATATATAATTTTAAAAAATGCTGAAAATTATGAAACATCACTTTTGCTACTAAACAATCCTTCTTGTTGATAGTGTTTTAATATCAGCTGTGCTTAACCTGAAGCAATTATTTGACATATATACTAATATTGTTGCATATAGAACAGCCTTTTCCTACATTTGTTGTTGAGTAGACATTATCTTCAAAAGTATCTCTGATTTTCTACTGAACTCTCAAATATTAATCCCAATTAGCAATGCTTAGTAATGATAAGTACGACAAAAAACAACCTAATCGACTAAATGAAATACCCATTACACCAAATAAAAATATAATTTCAAAATAATTAAGTGTTGTAAAAAGGAATACCTACAAAAAATCTAAGTAATACAATACTTTGGATATGTTTTACAAAATCATTTCTTGCTCTATTAAATATTTAAAACACATGAAGTGGGAATATTGTTGAAAGAAAAAAGGTATATATATATATATATATATATATATATGTATAATATATATATATATATATATAATATCAAATATCATCATTTTAAAATCTGAAATCAGCTATAATCTAAACACAAAATTCAATATACATTAAATATTTTAAAGCAAATATACCCATTGGTCTTAATATTCCTGTTGTTATGCCAAGATGAAGACAAATATACCCATCCCAGAAAGCTAGCACTTGAATTAGTGTTAAGAAACTTGTTTTACGTTTGATGCGACTGCAGGTCAAAATAATTAAAAAGTTGAGAAGAAAACCAAGAATGCCAGTTATACCATTGCACCAATTAATTGTTGTAGCCCAAATGAATTCTGTTTGATGTTCTAATGTATTATTCATCAGCTTCACACAGAAGAAAAATGAGAAAATCTTAAGTTTAAATAGAATTCCAAAGCATTTGATTGGTGTTTGTAATTCACACAAATTTAATTTGACTATGCAAGAAAATGTGGGTGCAGTTAATAAACTAAAAAATTTCTAATGCAATAATTAAAATCAAATAACCCACACTATTTGAGTTGGCATTGATAATTTTAATTTTGCTTTTGTTTAATATTCTATAATTTTTGCCCAATATTCATTAAAAAAGTTTGACCCAATAACTTGTTTAAATGATAAATCATGTATTTCTATAAGCATCCAACAGAAAACAATGTAAAACATCAGTAATGTGAATTCGATTTTTTTAATCATATAATAGAGGTTCTATTCAAGTAGTAGAATAAAGTCTGTTAGTACTATACTTAATGCATCAATAGCAATATATGCAACATCACTAATGCGTTTTTCTAAATAGACTATTAAATCAGTTTGATTTAGTTTCTCTTTATCAATCAATAAGATGTAGTTTTCTACACTCTTCTGTTCATTTGTTTGACAAGAGAAACTCACTTCAAAGAGTCAATATCCTGTATATTTTTACACAAGTATCACTGTTTGCTAAACTTCTTGCAAGTATCTACAACTATTTATTTTTTTGAGAACCAGACATTGCATTCTTTCATCTCAAGCTTTTGCTATTTTTTCCAAATTCAGGTCATTATATCATAGTGGAAATATGTGTTCTTACTTTATTATTTGCCATCACAGCACTTCCTGTTTAATATTATTACTATTGGCTTATTTGTAGTTATAAACTACAAAGAGATGTACCTGCTTTTTAACAGCATGGTTCTAATTAATGTATTTTTGATTTATTTAAGTAACATAACAGTTTGAAGAATATCCCATTCTAGTTTTGTCAGATTGGAAAAATTATTGTTGCATATAATGTTTGGAAACTATTGAAGTTCTCAGCTCATCTGGAAAAGAATTGAAAATATCTGTGGCTTTAGATACAAAGGAATCTGCACCAAAATGATCATTTTCCTGAAACAACTTTATGTATTGATTTTGACGATTATTTAATTTTAGCTTTCCGTAAAACATATCAGATAGAAACAGTTTCTTCTCTGATATCATTGCCATAAAATACAGATATATGAGATAGATGACGTACTTGGTTGGCTTCATTATTTGGAACTCTTTATACTAGCAAGTTGCATGAGAAAATCTTGGAGTAATCACTATTGTCTTGATTATTATATTTGATATTGTCTCAAATCTCCTCCACTTTACGTGTATTTTATAGTAGTGAAAAGAGATCTGTAGCTGATAAACCCATATATCTCAAACTGAGCATTACCAATGAAGAACTGATGAGAAAAATTGTTTTTATTAATTTATTTGTAGCTCTTAGAACTGCAAGTTTACAGATTTTACAATTTAAAATTTCAGTAAAATCTAATTTGTTGGTAAAAATTACCCCAAGAATTAGACAGCATTGCATTATTTACAATGATGTTATACTTATTTATTCAATTATGTTTGTTAGTGTAGAATCTGTACAAGGAGATTTATAGACATATTTGGTAAAGCTATAACAATTTCCGCTACTTATTCTGTTAACCAACTGTACAATACCAATTAATCCAGGTATCCATTCTTAGCAAAGTAAGGTTTTACTAATAACTCACTTAAATCAAAAGCAGTAAAATGTTAACAGGGTCAGAACCCAATGCTAAGCACTGTTTCTAAAGGAGGAACTTGTAGTGGTAGGGCATCATCAGTTATCATGGATGCAATTGTGACTCACAGACAAAACTGTATTGTAATTCCCTAGCAATTTAGTGCATTGATTATTCTTGCTATTATCAACAATTGCAATAAATGAAAGTTCACAACCATTCTGCATTAGCTTATTATTAACCCTACATATAGATAGCCCTACATGTATTGACACAACTACGCCCTGAATACATGTGACCAATCAATATGGTCGGCAGAAATTGGCAACATAACAGTTGTAATTGAAGGTCACACATAACATTTTCTAAGATGACAATTACAATAAATAACATGTAATATGATTTGGGGCTCATAGGCACCTCGTATGTATAATAAAGCTTATTATTACACCTGAGTAATTTGGATATGAAAAGAGTTAGCCTAAATGTAGCTATCCAGTTATTTAGTGAGATGAGCTATAATAGCAAATGAATTGGTTGGAAAGCTAATAAAAAATAAAAACCACTACACATAGACATAACTTAAGAGTGCATGATGGAGGAAGTCCACGTCACTGCATTTTGAATAGCTATATGTGCGTCAGCTCCAAGAGTAACTTTAATTGAAAACTGTGGACCACCAGGTACTACTCATGTGGTCAAACGCCTAGCTTTCTGTTGACATGCATAATCAAACCTGATAATCCAAAATAAGAAATCAAATGAAGTAAATTCATCACAAAATAATTCCATTTTACACTACTTATAATCATATTGCATAAGCAATTAAAAAATTGGCATGTACCTGCTCGTAGTTCAAATTTGTTTACATTTGCTAATTCATACATCTGCTGTTGATTACACAATGTCATCTAATTAGCTTTAGTGATTTGGTCTTTTTAGATTTTGCCAAACTGCTGATAATTTAATATCAAAACTGCACAATTGTTTTTATAAAAAAATTAAAAGGATAATAAATGTGTTTTGCACAAAAGTATAATAAAATAAATTACTGATAGTACTTAGTTATGCATAGTACTCCACAAGATTATGCCACACTCCCCACCAGAATAGCTAATTTAGAATGATGACTCTCTCTCTATGGATAATTTTGTTTGCTCTTTTACTAATGAGATTGCCTGAGGCATGCCCTGGTGAACGTTTTATACTCCTCCTGTTTAGTTAGCTTCATCACGACCTCTTTTTCTATTGTGACCATCTTCTTGTGTCTTACAAATTTGGGGTTTTTGAGGGTATTCTTAGTTCATTGTTCGTATAAACTCATGATATTTTGCTTGGACTGCATTCTCCTCATTTCTCGAGGTTTATGTTGTTAATCAGCTCTATTGGCTAAGATCTGGCTTTATTGACAGAAAATCTCTTGCATACACCTATTGATGTTGCCCTCTCTGGCTTCATTAAGGGTGTCCAATGGTTCTGTAAAGATGGCCAGAGTACACTGCCTGATGCAGTTTTTTACTGCCCTTGTGGCTTTGAAATAATTCCTTTGGCAATTTAAGAAAACATGTTTCATTGCATGCTTGTGTTCAACCGCCACCTCAACTACCTCACACTTGTAGACTGGCTCTACTTTCAGAATTTAGTAATTCTGATGCAAGGTTCTTAGTGCACTGTGCATGCAATCAACTGTGTATTCATATCCCGGTTCTGCTTCTGACAAATTTGCCTAAGACCTGCTTCATAAGCATCCCTTACAATGGGAATTGCAGGAGAGACCACTGGGGTTGCATGCCTGGAGGATGTTGACCGTTCCAATTGCAACAATCCTTAAGACACTTACTGTGCCCTCTGCCATTTCTGGTAAAAGCAGGAGATCCATGATCATCATGTCATGGTCTGAGTCAAGATCTATACCTCACCAAGCTCTGACATTCCTAATACTCTTCAGTATTTTGCGAAAATAGTTTAGTAATGCTCGTATATCTGTACCTGGAGGTGTGCATAAGGTACTATGCACCCACTTTTGCTTAAGAATGTATTTGCCAGAGCTAGCTTCCAGTCAACCAGCATATCACCATTTGTTGAATTATGATCTGCAGTAGCAAAGTTTCCAATTACTCCAGAGATAGAGTTTATGGGTTTGCCTATTCTGCAGTTAAATGCCCCTGCCAAAAGACATTTACTTCTTGATTGCCACCCAGATATGACCTTGTTAAGATTCCTGTAGAAATCAGCTAAGTCTTTCTCAGTGGAATTTCATTCAGTTGGTGCAATAGCAACAATAAAGTCATGAGCAATTGAAAAGGGCCCATTATTGAAAGACAGCCTGCTGTACTAGGGGAGATGGGATGAAAGCTGGGTTTACAATCAGCTAGCCAAGGGCAAACTAAGAAACAAATTCCATTCCTTGGCTTTGTGCCATGACCTCTACTGCAAAGACAGTATCCATGTGACACAACCGTAGCTACTTTGCCTCTCAGGTGAGTCTTGCACAATAACACCAGTCCAAGCCTTTTGAAATCATAGTGTTAACTAACCCTAGTTCAAATTTCTTTCATAATTTTGAGGATCTTAAAGAAACCTTTTACATTTCTTTGAGGAAATTATAGAAATTTCTTTTAGGAAATAGAAGAATTTAAAGATATATCTTTTAATTCTTTAAAGATCTTTAAGAATCTTTTTTACTTTACATTTGTTTGCAAGAAATTGGCAAGTTTTATAAAGAATTTGAAGAAAGTTCTTTGAGGAAATAAAAGTATTTATCAAAAATTATTTATCAAAATAAACAATATCAAAATTTACAAATAAACCTTCTAAATGAACACTATTACAAAAACCAGTCAATATTTTCCTTCCATTTATTGTCCATGGGGTTTTCCAATGAGATTGAATCACTGCAACCTTAGATGTATCTGAAGCATTAGAGTCAAATCTCGCTGTGGCTACATCTAAAGCAAAGGACACAATAAATTATAATTCCGTAAAATTGTATCATAGCTGGTGCACAGATATTTTAATACCGTATAAATGTATGTGTTTATATATACAAGTTAATGAAATTTAGCGGAAATTGCCAAACATTCAACACAAAGATTATTTAACATCATTATCAAGAAAATTAAAGATGTTAAGACATGACCAATATTTCAATGATAAAAATCCGAATATATATTTAAGAAAAAATATCAAATTCCAAAAGAACTTGTTTCACCAATTGTCTATAAATATAAATGTGACAGTTGCACAAAATTGCACATTGGTGAAACAGTTCAATATTTCGGAAAGAGGCTAAAAGAACATCTTAGTGGACATTTAAACACAAAAGCCTACAACATCCTCACTGCATTATTGACAATCCGGTCAAAAAATGATGCTGGTTAATTCTAATTCCCAAAAACTTAATCGTTGTGAAACATGATATCAATTTTTGCTCACTCACCCATAAATCAATGTTAACATGTATTTGCCATTAATTTAGTGATGCTAGAAAATGATTTATGAAAAGATGAACTTTATTAAATATTTTCATAGAATCAAAAAATCTTGCATATACAGAATAACAAGTATATATTTATTTTGAATAATTTTAGCATATCTTAGCTACCCCAGCTGCTCTTGCCATGCGACATATATATATATATATATATATATATAATACATTACATTAAACTAATTGCCTCTGCAATTAAAATTAAAATTATAGGAAGGATTACAAAGTTTACCCGAAACCGTAATTGTTGTCACTCAATGCTTAGAAGAATATATGTTTCATTTAGAAATTTAAATGCTGCAAAAATTTTGGACAAACTTTTGGTTTACTTTGAATCAAGGAGCAAATCAAGAGCAGATTTTTCAAAATACAAACCTACACAATTTCAATTAAGTTGGAACAAAGTTTTCTCTTAGCAATTCTTGAAAGTACTTTCTTGATAGACTTGGTTTATGTAAGGAAAATGCACAAAACACAGTTTATGGTTTATATGGTGCATTGTGCATATAGCCAATAGCTGACTACTGACATTTGGGAACAAATACCGCTTTTGTATACCATTGCTTAATACTCTCTGCACAGTGCGGATGAGTAATTATGTTTGAAGTAATTAGCCAATTAGAGGATTAATCATTTTGCATTCAATGCAATCTCA
>CABFPE010000332.1:66306-76548 GCA_900660155.1 Hofstenia miamia | reverse complement strand
TTGTGAAAATTTGTAATATATTTGGTAAGTGAATTTTGAAAATAATTTATTCATGAATATTTGGGCATCTTCAAATTATCTGTCAGATAAAAAAGTTACATTTGAGCAGAAGAGATTTTTTACGATTTAAAAAAGTATTATTTCAAAATTATACTTAACTTTAAAAGTTTAAATTTTTGTTAAATTTGGGAGATTTTTATGCTTATTGTTTTCATTTTAAAACAAGACATTCATTTAAAAATTTAGCAAAATGTTGTATTTAATTTATTATTGCATTACTGTTCTGCCCTTTGTTGGGTTTGTGTTAGTTTAAACAGCAATGTTTGAACTGATTATCAATATAAATTTGATGTATTGCATATAAAAGTAATGCTAGAACAATCATGGGCAATGTTTGAACTGATTATCAATATAAATTTGATGTATTGCATATAAAAGTAATGCTAGAACTATCATGGGCAACATAAAATAATGTTGTTACGACCTAAAAATAGTGCTTTTTATTCAGAAAAAACAACCAAAAAGCAACCTAATGTGACGTTGCTGGAACAACGTTGTTTAGACCAGTCAAAAGGGTACCATTTCAACATTAAAACAACTATAAAAAAACGACTAAAAAACAACGTTGTTTAGACCAAACTTTGTTATCTGGGTTGGTGATGGCGACAAGTCCTATCGTGTGTCTGTGAAGAACGTTTCAATGACTTCAGTAGTAATTCTTGGATACTGGAGGTTCTTTTAACATATGAGCTGATGTTAATGCAAGCATATACATCTTTGTTGTAATTGTGTATTTGGCGTACTGAAATCTAATCCAATCCAGATCTTATACGAACTGATCTGATCTGATTACAGTTCTGACTGCAGCCATTTCAAACTAAAAAAGCTGTACAAAAAATCAGTAAAAAGTGAAATAGGGAAGTTGAAATAATTTTCATTTACAAAATTTTAATCTTTAAATGCTCCAATATCCACTCTTGAAGTCAAGAATGTATTGTTAACTGAATTATATCTAAATTAAATAATTAATTGTGTTTTACATTAGTATTCTCTCCAAAAATGGCTATTGTTCAGAAAAGATGCTTCTATTTTGACATATTAAGAAGACTTCTTAATTCGGAATTATCCAGAAAATTGAGTTATGTTGTGGTATTTTTGGATATCTCTATAATATTGACAAAATAAAACAGAAATTTTATACAAAAATACTAATAGCCATAGCTACCTTGACTTGTTTTCAGCACATCCAAGATATACAAAGATTAACATTCCATATTGTTTAGCAAAAAGAATCAACATATTTACTACAAATGAAGAAAAAGTAATGAAATATACTAAATTTTTTTAATTGCAATCAAATTTTTCATTAATGTAGATTAATTGACTTATCTTTAGATCTTCTTTGCAAATTCTACAGTTGCATGGTTAGTACATATCTTCTCTTTAGAAATAATTCTTTCCACAAATTTGAAGGTTGCTAATTTCTTTCTAGTATTTTGGTGCCACTCATTAACTCTTTGATGTTTTGATGTTTTTCTTCATATAAGGATATTATTGAATTGATGGTATTAACTTCAAATTTTGATGATGCATTATACATTGAAATAAGTGTTATTTTCTGTTATCGCTTTCTTAATTGCTTGTGCAGTAATATACTTTGGATAATTTTATAAGTTATTTAAATACTTTAGATCTTAAAATTTTTCTCTAACTTTTTCTTCATTTGTAGTAAATATTTTGATTCTTTTGGCTAAACAATATGGAATGTTAATCCTTGTATGTCTTGGATGTGCTGAAAACCAGTCAATTTAGCTATAGTTATTAGTAATTTTGTATAACATTTCTGTTTCCATTTTTGATTTCATCAATATTATAGAAATATTCAAAAATTCAACAATATCTGAGATTTTATGTGTAAATTTCAGGTTATTGCATGGGTCCAATACATTGAGTAAGTTTAGAAATTTTGATATCATTAGTTCTTGTGGAAACTTTAAAAAACAATAATCTAGTTAGCATTTCCATTCAATAATAAAGTATTATGACCATTCTTGACCAAACTTATTTTTTCAATTTTAGGATAAAGGTATTTCTCCTCTAAAAATCCAACTGTTAGTCTTACATATGATGGAATTGCTGCGCCATTGATCTTCTTAAATGATTTCCCCTAATATATTGTTTAAAGTAATTTTTTAGTGTCAATTTCATAGATTCAATGACAAATTTTATTCCTATTGTTGATAAAAATTTCCGCAGAATATCTTCATAGTGTAGATTTAGAAAGTGTTGTAATGCAATAATTCCTACTTCTGAGTTTATATTTGGAAAGCAAGCAATTATTTTAAATTTATGTTACCTTCAGTATAATCTTGTGGTTAAAGCTATTTGATAAAATCCCAATCATCTTTAATGAAAATTTTCACTTTTGTAGCAAGAGGGCCAGTATTCTGCTTAGGAATTTACTTGAGCTATTTATTTCTGAGTTCAACCCAGCAGTAATACCTCTTATTTTTATGATATTTGGTACATATTTTAAATCAAGCACTTATTATTTCATATTTTGAATAATTTAGGATTTATGGCTTTTGATTAATTTGTAAAATTCACTTAGTGTAAATTAAAAAATAATAAGCAATTTATATTCCTTTTCAAAAATAATTTCCTGTTTTTATCTAGTATTAATAACATATCTTTAAAAACTTTTACATGAATGTTATCATCTTTATTTCTTAAGAAAATTTTTTATAATTAAGATGCATATAAAATGCTTAAATAACCATATTGATTTATTATGATGATTAGGGAAGTCTTATCATCAAGAATAATTAAAATTTCTTTGTTGATTGTAAATTAAATTTTTATAATTCCTTTTTTCCTGCTTTAGGTAAATTTTTTTTCGAAAATTTTTTAATAGTTAGACTATTGATATCTGTTGTAGAATCTTGCCAAACCATAATTTGCTAGATATTAGAAGTTGTTCATCAAATTCCATAAGTATATGCGATATATCAGTATGGCAGATCCCAAAACATTCTCAACCATAAATTACTGACATGCAGGAGTAGACAATTTTTAATTGGGACTCTACAAATAGATGTTTCTTGTTTAATAAATTAATCAATTTTTGCGTTTCAAACAATAGATTATTGGCAACTTTTGGCAATAATTAGAATAAAAATATTATATCAAAAATCATAGTAAGTTAACTAGTTTGGTATTAATAAAAATCAATATATAACACATAAAAAGTTTTTCAAAGAAAAATCATAATTGTGAGATAACAAATAGGGTTACTTGTGGTTCATACATCTGTTAGCAATTAGAAGAAATTGCTCTATAAAATCAAAAGCTAAATATTGCCACTAATCATAATTGCTAATTGCAAATTTGGTTCTGCCATACATACTATATATAAATGTGGTGATCATTGCTTAATTTCTTTAGGTTTTTCATGATAAAGTGAGGTGTCCAACAGAATATCATAATGGTGAGAAATAAGGTTAATGTTAAGCCTTCATTATGCATAAAATTGTGGATTGGGTTGTGGAAGCATTATATATTGAGTCATCAAATTATCCAGTACATTCCATAGCTAATTCTATGTAAATTTACTAGACAGGAATTGGGAATTGATTATATATTTCAACAATATTTAAGTGAATCTTAAATATTTGGCAATTGATTTTTTAAAATATTCAATAGGTTAATTAATTTGAAATTATTGTAATAATTGCAATATCAATTAATATTGTCTACCCTTGCAGACAGAGTAGAACCAATAGTTATTTACATATTATGTTGTCTAATTGTTATAGGTAGGGGCATACCTAGGGTTTTCCAACAGTAGAATATCTCCACTGTAAGTAACAAAAAGCAGGGCAAGCCCCTAAAATTCTTTGGAAATATTGATGAATNTCAAAAATCATAGTAAGTTAACTAGTTTGGTATTAATAAAAATCAATATATAACACATAAAAAGTTTTTCAAAGAAAAATCATAATTGTGAGATAACAAATAGGGTTACTTGTGGTTCATACATCTGTTAGCAATTAGAAGAAATTGCTCTATAAAATCAAAAGCTAAATATTGCCACTAATCATAATTGCTAATTGCAAATTTGGTTCTGCCATACATACTATATATAAATGTGGTGATCATTGCTTAATTTCTTTAGGTTTTTCATGATAAAGTGAGGTGTCCAACAGAATATCATAATGGTGAGAAATAAGGTTAATGTTAAGCCTTCATTATGCATAAAATTGTGGATTGGGTTGTGGAAGCATTATATATTGAGTCATCAAATTATCCAGTACATTCCATAGCCAATTCTATGTAAATTTACTAGACAGGAATTGGGAATTGATTATATATTTCAACAATATTTAAGTGAATCTTAAATATTTGGCAATTGATTTTTTAAAATATTCAATAGGTTAATTAATTTGAAATTATTGTAATAATTGCAATATCAATTAATATTGTCTACCCTTGCAGACAGAGTAGAACCAATAGTTATTTACATATTATGTTGTCTAATTGTTATAGGTAGGGGCATACCTAGGGTTTTCCAACAGTAGAATATCTCCACTGTAAGTAACAAAAAGCAGGGCAAGCCCCTAAAATTCTTTGGAAATATTGATGAATTCGACACTAAGAAATGCATTTCACTACCTAAATTTGGACTTTCTTAATATTTTTTAACGAAAATTTTTTTGATTAACCAGCAATTTTGAAAAACTCACTGAAGTACATTCCACACCTTGTGTACGGCACTGGTTATAGGCAAACATTTCATGAGGAATGGAAGCATCTCTGCACTGTTGAGGTGGAGACATTCCCCCAGGTCCCCCCTGGGAGCTCCTCTGGCTACTAGCTACACCATGCTTTGGAAAGGCTATAGTATGCAGCTGCACCAGAATTCCCTTAAACAGATTCAGGTACAACCATAGGATTACTCTTCTGCTTGAATGTTTAGCTTTTCATTTAATTAATTAAATAACCTGACAAGATAACAAAGTAAATCCAGTAAAATTTATTCATCACAAATAAAATTGATTACTGCATTTTTATATCTAATAGTTGTAAACAATCAAACACTTGGCTAGTACCAGTTAGTAGACACTGTTGACAGTTTTCCTGGTTTATTTTGGCTGCCATTTATTACGCACATCAGCATTAATTAGTGTGTGAGATATTGTCCTTTTTGATTTTTGTCAATTACTGCTGAGCAAATTAATATCAAATACTGCTTTTTTAATTTTGTACAAATAATCAAATTATCACAAGCATGTGTTTTTAATTAATTATTATTACAATTAAGTCTTAATTGTTCCCATTCTTTTCTTAACCTGAGCACACATGGATTATACCACACTCTACATTAATTATTTAATTCATTGGATGTTGTAGGTGGCATCCAAGTAGATTTATTATAGAACAAGTCTTGAGATACATTATCACTAAAGTTTTCTTCAAAGTAGACTCATGCATTTTCATTTTTCGTGTAAATTCATAACTATCAGTTTTTAGTTTTACATTATTTGCTGATGTAGTCAGAGTAAATTTGTATCCTTTGCTTAGCAGTTCTATTAAAGCTCCATTTAAATAAAGATATGTGCAATTTAAAATTTTTTTGTGAATATTTAGTATTTTGAAATATTTTCATCTATTGAATTTAAATTTTTGTTACTTACAATATTTTTTGTAACTATTAGAGTTATTCTGCATTCTATTTTGTGTTTTTTGCAAGAAATTCTGCTTTCATGTTTTAATTTATTATATAAAACATCTTCAATTTGCTTACAAAATGTTTTCCAATCCTTAATTAATCAATCACTATTTTCATTGGTTACATTTTCTAAATGTATTTAAATATTTTACAGTCAAAATTTTTTAATTCTTCAGTAAATCTTTTACATCTATTTGAATTTCAATGTCATTTTCTAATTTTAGTGCAGCATTTTTTTTCAGAATATTTTGTTGAATTTTTTCTTCATTTAAATTTTGTGCAATTTTAATTTCCATGTATTTATGAAATTTTTTCTGTTCAAGAAATTTCAAAAATGTTGTGCTAATAACAGAAGCATGACTAGCTTGAAAATATTTTTTATTTCAAAATAGGTGTGGGGTTTTCATTTGGTCAAAAAATTTTAGTTCTATTTCTCTCCTTGCATGCTTTTGTTCCTATGTGATCCATAATACAATTCATAAATTGTATTCAGACATAAATTCAGAAAAAATATGAGTAAATTTTGAAATTTGTGGTCTAACTATTTGTAGTGAATAGCTTGACATTACCCTTTAGCTAAGTAAAAAATTGGCACATAGTGATATGCATAAGCATGTATTTTTACTTTAAATTGTAACTTCTTTGAATTTAAATTTTATATAGTTGTCATCATAAAGATGTATTGACAACAATTCAGGGCACAAGAATATGATTATATTTAAACCAAAACCATTCAAACATTTTCTTAATGCTCATTCTATTTTGGACTCTAATAATCATAAATGAATTTCAAACCTTTACTTGCAGTTCACTCCATTATTAAATCTTCAAAAAAACATGGAATTATTTTCATATTCCACATTTGAACCAAAGAAAATGCAAGAATTTTTGAATTTAATTCGAAATTTAAAAACATCCAAATTCCACATGTAGAAATTGAAAGAACATTACATGTTCCATGTAATTGCATGTATTTTAAAAACCATTATTAAATGTTAAAACTATTAGGACTAAAGAAATATATACCAGAGAGATAAAATGTAGTATTTTTGAGTAAATTAGAAAAATTTTGAAAAATCTGTATATTAGTACAAGACTTTGAACATTAAAAAATTACAAGATATCATTACATTGAAAATTTAAAATATAAAGCCAATGCATAAAATAATACAAGGTATACATTCTTAGTATTAAATTTATTGTAAAGCAATGATTTTTGCTACTTAACATATATTGAAAATGTGCTATTCAAATTAACAATAATTTGTGCAGCACTAAGTGATTATTGCTTGAATACTAGAGAAAATCAATTTGTCATTGCAAGTCTTGTACCTTTCTTCTAAAAATTATATTTAAATTTAATCAAAGTAAAATTATTCAATTTAAATTTATATGAATGTATTAGATTAGCTATTAAATATTTGTAGTATGTTATTGTTGAATGTTTGTGCACACAACTTTGAGTTGGAAATTGATATTCTTTGAGTGTGTTTGAGAAGCATCAGCTTGACTATATACATATTTGTGTGCTCTGTGTATTTCAGTTATCTGCTTTGAAAGAATTTCAGAAAATGGACTAAAGTAATGTTGTATAAGACACAGGTTTGTTTATGAAGTCAAACCTTGTTCTATATTTATTTTCAATGTAATCAAAATTTTTTATTATGTTTGCACCACTTTTTTGTACATAAACTATAAAATAATTTAATTAAATTATTCACATTCTGAAATTATTCTAACAATTTTAAGTTACTGTATATTGGCACTGATTGATGTTTTAAATAATATTACTAAATCAAGTGTGTAAATAATGAAAACAGATTATCTTTCACTTAGCCTGTAGCTTTGCTCTCATGTTTGCCATATAGTAGAATTCCAAACACTGTGACATATTTTGACAATTTAATAGACATCAAGCATCTTTCTACATGTAAATAATTATTTGTAATGTTAATAATGTATACAAGTTATTGTAGCTTTCTGGTCATATTTTTTAAGAGGAAAACTACTATTGTTTATATTATTTCAATTTTAATTAACAAACAGCTTTGTATAATTATAATAAATTTCAATTAAAATTTTGTCAATTTGTTTCAGTTTGTGGTCTCATAATAATGAAATTTAAGGTGTTAAAAACATACTTTAATATAATTTTGATGTTTTTTTCACATTAATCATAATGTGCATATTGTACTAAAATTACATGTTGTGTTTTCATCATACACACTAACAGTTCCATTGAGAAAGGTGTATGCATTGTGATCAGTGGCATAGGCAATCAGGACATGTCCACCTTAAAAGTCAAGATTTAAAAATTATTAAGATATATCCAAGACTATGCCCAGTAATAATGATGTATATTTATCTTCACTTATTTGATTTTAGGAGATTGATATAATGTGCAGTGCTTAGCCAAGCAGTGTGTGTTCTTCTATAAATATGTTATTTTAATTGCAATAAAAGCTTCATGTTTTTAATATAATTGTTATGATTTAATAGAAGCTGTAATACTTGTATAATTAATCACATTTATTTACCTGACAAACCAACATTGCTACAATTCTTGGATTTGCTGATATCAATTTGCTGTTAAATTTATGTATGAAAGAATTTACAAACTCTTAAAAAATTCTAAAAGGCCTTATCTTGTTAAGGTTAATGACAGCAGTCACTAATAATATGTCATATTCCAGGCACATAATACAAAAAATATCACACCTTATCACTCTCAATTTTGCAAACAAGAGATTGGATTTTGTAAAAACAATTCAATTTTGCATGAAAGTGTAGCATCTGCTACCAGGCTTTAACAGAGAGTAAATTATTCTTTTAAATTATTTTTCCTCATTATAGGCGGGTAGGGATGTACTGATGTTAACTTCATTTTACTCTGACATGAGATATGCTATTGTTAATCTTTGTTTAATCTAGAGTAACTTGATACTGTTTAGGTATACCACTGTCACAGTGACTCCATCATCAATTGAGTAGTTCCAAGTCTCAGCTCATCAAAGTACTTAAGTGCTCCCTATCCTAACTCAGTGCTGCTCTCAAGGCTGTTTGTAACTGACTTAAACTTAATTTGTAATGTGTACTTTTGATACTTTGCAACTTGGCAATGTTACTAGCTGCTTAATAAATATTACTTCAGCCATTACCAAAAAACTATTTGCTTTAATTAATATAATTAGATAAAATAAATAATTACTTGTAGCCTCCTACCTTACATTTAAATAACAGTACAAGCTCAGTCTATATATCAGTCAATTTATAGGTAACCTAATTTGAGAGTGTCATATAGATAAAACCTATGATAGGCTATCCAGCCTTATCTCTGATATCAATTATTTAATACATGCAAACAATTGAATTGATAGTCAGCTAAATGGAGAAAACCTCCAAACCACTACAACTGCATTTCCATTTAGCTTGACATTTTGTATAAATAAGAAAACTGATATAACATCTAAAGAAAAGAATTTCAAAGAATTTATTTCAACAGTTTCCAAATTAATTTCAGCTCTATTTATACTCTAATTTAAAAAGTACCTGTCATTTGAAATTTGAATTTAATTTGTCTGCCAAAATGGCTAAAAATAATGGAAGTGATTTTGCCCCCATTGTTTAGTCAAATTATTTGGCAACAAATACTAATTTGTTATTTTATTTCTTAGTTGCATTTACAAAAATAATGATGATAAATAAATTTAATTGTTTCTAATCAATAAATCATAATTTGATCTTAATACTGACTAATCATCTGATCTTCTCTTCTTTAGCAGCATTATTGTTTGGATTATGCTGCACACCATCCTCAGATTGCGTTATTTTTAGTATGGCTCACTCTCTGTGGACCAGTTCATAAGCTTTTTTAATTATTATTTCTGCTTGGGGATCACTCCAGCTTGTAGTTGCAAATTCAGGTTGTTTAGTCACTTTGAGTACTGTCTCTCTTTCTGTTGTTACAGTACTATGATAGCATAAGAATTTTGCCTCTTTGATATTCTCTGAGATTGGTGTAATTTCTCTAAGTTCATTCATCTTGGCTGAGAAAATCTCATAAAATTTTCTATATACATACCCTTTATTGCTTTGTGTGCATCATTTCTTCATGTATTGTTGTGTTTGGATAGAAGAAGGTGAAGACTTTTCTGAGGCTTCTTGTATTTGCCACATCTTTGTAGAAGAAGCTTATGATTTCCTTGACTTCTTCTTCTGTTATCATTGTTGGATTGTTTTTGTTTAGTCTCATCATTGTTACTATCTCTATGCATTTTGTGACATCATAGAATTGGTATTTTTTGTCCCACAAATCCAACCAGACTATATCATTTACTCCTGAAAATAGCATTATTGCCTTTGTTGTTTGTTTGTCTATCTTGTTGTCTAGTTCTTTTAGTTGTTTTTTATTGGTTTCCCTTACATGTATAGTTGATAAGGAGTTATTGCTCTTTCAACATATACCTTTTCTTTATTATCATTCTTGAACAGTATCTCTTTTACCTTTTTATAAT
>CABFPE010000332.1:31013-41610 GCA_900660155.1 Hofstenia miamia | reverse complement strand
AATAGCGGTATGAAAGTATATGTAAAGTATATGCATACATGTACAGTAGTTATCTATGGTTTATTATTCTCAGGTTCAAAAAAAATTGCAATCATTATCAATCATAATTTATAAAGTGTCTTTGATTTGTTTTTGTTACAAAAACAGTGAGAATTGAAGAAAAATATAATGAAAGTGCTGCAGTTTTGTTGCTTGCCAAGCATCTAAACTATTGTACTTAAAGTATCGCCTTCAAAATTAAATTATAGACAATTCAAATGAAAAGCTCCAACTTTTGCCGATAAACTTGTGATAAAAAATTTGAAATAATGAACTATTTTTGTAACAACAATGTATTCACTTTTGTATAATAAGTTTAAAAACGATAAAACAATTATTCTCACCTTGGTATATATATATATATATATATATATATATATATATATATTAGCTTAATTACTACCAGCAGCAATTTACACAGATTTAAGTTTGTTTTCGCATTCAGATGATTTGAAAAATTATTTCAGTAGTGACTCTAGTATCTACTTAGCTCGAGCAACATCAGCAACGTGTTCAGTAATATCTCTTAATAGTAGCTGAAAACTATGCACAGTACAGTGCATAACAAATACAGTCTTTGTATTAGAAGCAAATCTCGTCCCTTCGATTAGTGTGGTAATCTTTTCCTTTTGAACAAAACTTCTGATCTTGCTTGTATGTTTTGTTTCCGTATGCTTAACATATGAATTTTTTTCCGTAGTTTAGACGAAGTTCTCCATGATTACATAGAATGCATTCAGAGTAGGGAACAGTTATTGTTTTTACCTTTTTCGTTATTATAAAACATGTAGATCAAATAATTTTGATTTTATTGTATGTCATCTGTCACGCTGTCACCGTGTAAACACTACCTAAATCATGAGACATATGTTTTTGACTGCAGTTATTTAATTATTATGGAAGCAAAATAGCAATAATTTCGACGTATTAAATTAATAATAAATTATTAATCATATACTTTTTTTTTAGCATTTTAAGCGATTTTCACAGTTGAAAATAATATTTTTTAATTACATGTGCATATTTAATTACTTATGCATTTTAGATAAATTTTGCAAACATGCAGTGTTGGTCGCTTTAAATCATTCGATTTAAATCATTGATATAATCGGATTTAAATCATGATATAAATCAAAGCACATTATTAGTTCAATTATTGATTTAAATCAAGCACACTAATAGAGATACAAGTTGGGCATTTTTTTTGAAGTCATTGCCCTAATATTGGAGACGAATTTTCAAGCTCCGAATTTATTGTTTTGCATGTTTTTTATCTTCAGTTTATTTAAAATTAATTAAATTGTTGTATTTCAAAAATAGTAGTATAAAAATGATATCTAATATTGACTACCTTGGAAAATTGCGTGGGTAGAATTGAAATTTATAACAAAAACCCAAATTAAATAAAAAAAAATCCAATTTAAATTAAAAAAATCCGATTTTTTAAATTTTTAAATTTAAATCGGATTTTTCCCAACACTGCTAACAGGTAAATGACCTTTAAATATTTTAATTTAATTCAGATACGTGCACTAATCAGTGACGCGTTTAAGATTGTTAAAACGGGGGGCTGACACCCATTTTTACAGAAAAAATTGCAAAAAAATGTTTTTTGAACAAAAATAAGCTTGTACAAAATGCAATCATCTGTTTTTAGCAGCAAATCGATTGATAACATCTTGAATAAATGTGAACTATTTTCAATGTTGAGGAAAAGAGAATTTTTTTTAAATCTTCACTGTTGGCCCCAAAAGGCAAGTGGTCGTCTTCCCAGCCATATATATATATATATATATACCAATTTTTTGTAGTACAATGATTTTCTAAACAATAAAATCGTTTCAGGTAATGAATTCATATTTTAATACAATGTTAAGCAATAGAAAAGCAATAGAAAATAGTGGAGTGTAGCAGACTTATCAACATGCCGAGCTTGAGCAGAGTATTGGATATACAACGGGATATACAACGAGCCGGTTTTTAAGCAAACCAATTTTATAGTGCTTCTTTTTAATTTGATTATGCAGATTTTTCTTATTTTTTCATTCAATATTACTTACTTATAATCGTATTTTAGAAATGTTTATTAAATAATAGGAAGAGCAATTGAAAATATTCTGAGAACACAATACTTTTAAAAAAATACCGAGCTGAAACGAGCTTCATTGAAAGATTTTCTGTGACCAGCCGAGCTGAACTTACTCAAAATTTAAAAGAGCCAACCTCAGAAATTACTGCTCGTTGACAAGTCTGGAGTGTAGTACATTCGATTCATGTTGTAAATCCACTTTTTAAAAAATTTATACATGTGTACACATTAAATTTAAACGTAGAAAGTTTGCTATGTCAAATATGTTATAATTTCTAATTTAGATCAAAAGATGGACATATCGCGAAAAATCCACAGATGCGACAAATGTCAATATGCAACAATAAGGATATATGACCTAAGAAGGCATATTTCAACCCATTTAAGGATAAAGCCTTATGGTTGTGAACATTGTAAGCGGTCCTTTTCAAGGGGAGATTCCTTAAAAAGACATATAAAACAAAATATGCTTCAAATAAAATTTCTAATTTTCCTTTATTCTTAAATTAGAACAGTATTGAATTAGATGAATTCTGCTTTTGAGAATAATGTGAATTTTTCAAATAAAAATATAATTTTTACGATCATTTCAAATTGCTAATGTAAAAAATTGCTCTAAAACCAGGGTGAGAATTGCTTTCGCTTTTTTGTATTACAATGATTTTCTAAATGATGAAATCACTTCAATTTATTTATATATATATTAAGATATAAATTCAAAATAAAAAACACATTGTAATTTTTTATGTTTTATATCAAAATAAAATTTTTCTTTTTGAGAATAAAATGTTTGCAATATTTACTGAGATATTTTAAAAAAGGAATTTATATAATTAATGTTTTGAAATTGAGAAATGTTCAAACTTACCTAGCAGAATTAGGATTGCGATCATTTTGATGTGGAATTCTAAACAATAATGTAATTAAGATTTCCTCTTTTAGAATATGTACAAGTTACTTTTAATGTCTAAGAGAGGCATATTTATGTTTCCCGTCTTTTGATATAAATAAAAAATTGCATGGTAAATTCAAAGTTTATAAATTAGAACGGTGTTGAATTATATGAATTCTGCTTTTAAAAATAGCGTGAATTTTTAAAATATAGTTTGCGATCATTTCAGATTACTGAGGTAAAAAATTGCTGAAAAATCAGTATTAGAATTGCTTTTGATTTTTTGAAGTGCAAATATTTTCTAAATAAAATTTAAAATCATTAGTAACTACTACTATAGAAGCGCACTATTAATAATTCGGACCTTTCAGTAAATATTATTGCTTTCATTTGAGCTTACATCTCTGCCATTTGCTTAAATTCTACAAAAAGAGATCGAAATTATTAGATTATTGAAAGTCATTAATTAAAAAAACAGTAGTCCTTATCGAATGTTGTCTAAAACAATATTTTTAGAAGTAAATTTTACTGCAAAATCAATTTAAAGTATTTAATATTGGTTGAGATATAAAGCATTAGTTTCGTAAATTCGCAATGCAGTCAAATCTCACTACTATGCCACCCGTAAACACTGAGCGAAAATGGTATAGTGGGAAGAGTGACATAGTAACGAGAGTTTGTAACAGCAGGTTTATTATCGTTGGGACTAAAGAGAAGTGGCCTAATAGCGAGGGTGGCATGGTAGCGGGGTAACATAGTAGCAAGATTTGAATGTATTTTCGAAAAATTTACATATAAGAAATCAATGATTTAAAACACAGTAGTCCATGATATAAATTTTTAACTAATCGAATTCTAGACCTAAATTAAAACTTAAAATCAAATATAACAGGTGGGAAAGCAATATCTTCAATATTAAATGAGATATAATGTATTTGTTGCAAAATCGTTTTTAACTTTCATTTATGTCACTTCAAAGACGTCATCCACTTAAAAATACAGTAGTCCATATTAAATATAATAAAAAAATTCACTTCTAGCTCTAAATTTGTATTTAAAAACGAATAAACCTGTTTCCATTGCAATATCATTAATATTTAGTGAGATATTCTGTACTTCTTTCTATAGTCTCATGACTTTTCATTTATCACTTAATAGAAGGTATTAAGTTTAACAAATAGATTTGAAAGAAATTAGAATTTATTCAACTGATATGTTTATAGATTTTTTTACTAAACTTTATTGAACAATATATAATTGTTAAATGTTATATTTAATTTTCCTAGGCATATATTTTGCACTCTGCTAAAGTGTATATAGCTTTAATATAAAAAATTTGCATTGCATACATTATTTTCCTTTATTGTTTAGGTAGACTACATAATTGAATAGAATGATTCTGAAGAAATACAGTTCATTTCGGATGCACTTGCAATGATCAACTTAAACTACAGAATTTGTAAAATACATGAATTTGGTATTCAATAATTGTTCAGGAATTGAAAACTTCTTGAGCAATTATATTTAGATTTTATTTTTGAAGTAATACTATATGAATTTAATATCAAAACAATCAATTTTTTCAAATTTTACTACAAGTAAATAAATAGAATGCAGTACATGTAGATGCATTAGCAAGCATATAATCCCGTTAATTTCAATGCATTATTTGAGAGAGTGAAGGAAAATGCATCATTGGACCGGAGCTATTAGTTCAACAATCGCAATAAATTGAGTTCATTTAATTTCAAATATTTCGTAAATATTTAATGCAACTGCACTACTTTCCCGCTAGAGGGCTTGTAAATCACTTAATTAAAATGTGCATTCGCCAATGGGTATTATGAAGTCACTGTTTATTGCATATTTTGTTTTGTAAACATTTAGCGCTGGAACGTTGTTCAATCATGTCTCTAAACAACATTCGTAGGTTATTTTGCAATGCAAGTTGAAATTCAGTTGATTTTGATTGCTTTGATACAAGTGTCGTCGTATGAATACTTTCCTGTTTAATTAGGTGAGGAATTTGTATATGAATTAATTATATATTTATTTTAAAATCAAATATAACATGTGGGAAAGCAATATCTTCAATATTAAATGAGATATAACGTATTTGTTGCAAAATCGTTTTTAACTTTCATTTATGTCACTTCAAAGACGTCATCCACTTAAAAATACAGTAGTCCATATTAAATATAATAAAAAAATTCACTTCTAGCTCTAAATTTGTATTTAAAAACGAATAAACCTGTTTCCATTGCAAATTCATTAATATTTAGTGAGATATTCTGTACTTCTTTCTATAGTCTCGTGACTTTTCATTTATCACTTAATAGAAGGACTATGTTACAAAATAAAATTGTCCTATGGGAGAGGTGACATAGCGCCGTCTATAATAAAAATAATAATAATAAACTGGCATAAATTCACTATAATGCGTCTGGTTCAGAAAAAAATTACTTATTTTAGGCAATAGATTGATGGAAATGAATTTGCTGTAAGGTGGTAATATAGTAAATTACAATAACGCCTTTTCCATTATTTAGCAGTTTCAAATCTCTTGGACATTTTATGTCATTATCACTTCCTATTAATTTATGTTGGTTTGCTAACAGTTTTTTTCTCAGTATATAGAAACCCAGGTAACAATTTATCTTCAGCCGAGGTTGGTCCACACTCGGCAATTTCGGATTTAAACGACATCTAGCGAGACAATTAAAAGATAACCAATTAAAACCCTGTAATATTCTACAGGATTTGAAAATATAATTCTCATTAACAATACGAAAACACTTTTCAAAAGCTATGTAAACAAATAGCAAAGTGCTGTAAAATGATTGGCAAAGCAGAAATATTCAGTCATGATAAATTATTATGCATAAAACACAATTTTAACTCATGCACGAACATAGTTTGTAATACGTATAATTATTATCATAGATTTTAAGAGCAATTAATTTTAAATTTTCTATGAAAAAGCTACTTAAAACTACTTTCTTCGAAATCTACTATTCGGTTATTAAAATTAACGTAATCATTTATTGCTGTTTAGTAAATTTTTTATTTATTGTTTTCATGTATGCAACATTTAGTGATATATTCGGAATGTCGATTAATAGGAAAGAGAGGCGTATTGCTCAAAAAATCGCAAGTGAAATTTCTTCCGAAAATTTTGAAAATATTTCAAGGTCTAGTTCTGAATCTAGCTCATTTGAAAATGAATTTTGTGATTCCCCGATATCTGATTCTTCTACGAGTTTAGCAGCATGTCATCAGCAGCAGAAAGTTCTAATACTAATGTGCTTAACGAAGATATGTGTGAAGATCAGGATTTCTGTGGTGATTTAAAAGCATGGTCTCAAAATTATAATGTGACATTACAATGTTTTAATAGCCTTTTGCAAATTTTACGAAAGCACTTGCCTACATATCAATTTCCAAAGGATAGTCGTTCAATTTTATGAAAACAATCACAGCCAAAAAAAATTGTTAAAAAAGTTGGGAATGGTGAATATTTTCATTTTGGGTTTCCTAATAGAATTTTGTCGAATTCGAATGCAGAAGTAGTCATTAATATTGATGGCATGAGTGTTCATAAAAATTCTAAGCTCACCTTTTGGCCAATTTTGATAAGTGAAAAGGAAAGAATTGATGATTTATATATATAGTATCATGCTTTGTAGGTAAAACAAAACCATCACTTCAGTTATTTTTAGAAGATTTGATAAATGATATTAATCAATATAATGTTAAAGTATACTATATTATTGCTGATGCTCCAGAAAAAGCATTTATTAAAAACATTAAGCAATTTGGAGGGTATTACTGCTGCCAATATTGCACAATTCGTGGCACTTATTCATCCAATAGAATGCTGTACCTGGACGTATCATGTCTATGGCGAACAAACATTAATTTTCGTTTGGGGGAACACACTCATCACCAGTTAGGTTTCAGCCCCCTTGTCAACTTGGAGTCGTGGGATATGATTGAAAACTTTCCTATTGATTCCATGCACACAGTTTACCTAGGAATGATGAGGCGGATGCTTTTATTTTTAATAAAAGGAAGTAATTTTTGCCGTCAGTCACATACAACTATATCGAACATGGACAGTGCGTGCGAAAATTTCAAGTTTTTTACCAATGGAATTTAATAGAAAATTGCGATCACTTAGTGAGATCCAGTATTTTAAAACTACCGAGTTTAGAACAATTCTGCTTTATGGTGGCTTTTTTTTGTTTCAACATCTGAGGAGGAAATTCTACGAACATTTTTGTTTGTTAGCTGTTGCCATTCGAATTTTTTGTTCATATGATGGAAACCAAACACTTTTAAACTATGGGCATGAGTTAATAATGGAATTTGTTGTAAAATCAAGTGATGTTTATGGAAATGAATTCCCTGTTTATTTACTGCACTTATTAATTCATATAAAACCATGTATTTTGATGTATGGTGCACTAGATAATTTTTCATGTTTTCGCTTTGAAAACTCCATGAAGTTCATAAAGAACAAACTTCATTCTGGGAGACGGCCATTGCAGCAGCTTGTAAATAGAATTCTGGAAAGTTCTCCTCAGCTGACAAAATCTAATGTTAAAACGCATAAAGCCATGCCATTAATATTCGATGTATTTGATTAACGGTTTAATTGCAAAAATAATAAAGATTGCTACACCCTTGTTGATGGCATTTTATATGTTAGAGTAATTTCTTTATTGAACAAAGACGACAATCTTATCGAAATTAAGAAGATACAGAAAATTGAAAATCTATTTAATTTTTCTTGCAACTCTAGTGAAATTGGAATTATTGTTGGGAAACAATCTGAACATAAGGAAGTCATCAAGTTTAAGTCGCTGATAAAATGCGTGGCTGTAAATATTAAAGAAAAACTGTGTTTGATATCATTTGTATGATTATATTATTTGCAAAATATCGCTAGTGTTAAAAATATTTTTGATAATGTTCATGCATATAATTGCTATAACTAATTTTTTCAAAACATTTATATTTTGGTAGCTATTTTTAGATTCGCTGCAAGAGGCCAGAAAAAAGTGTAAGCGTGCTGAATTTTCCTCTTCATTATCAAGTGATGAGCTTTGTCGAAAGCGAAAACCGATCTCATATTGTGAAAATTATCAAATACAAAAAAAACGGAGGAAGTGATGCAGTGAATTTCCATGTATTTCTGACTCCGAAAGTTCTTTTGAGGTATAACTTATGACATTTTTCAAATTGGTCACTTCAATTTAGCTATCTATTCCAGACTTTCCGCAATGTTCATCGTCAGCTCTCTCTGACAATGTTTGCCAAGAAAAAAATAACGTTTCTGTAAGAAATTTTGGAATAACTTGTTTTTAATGTATACTTAGACTGTTGCATGCCGAACTGATGAAACGACTTATGACGTTAATAAAGGAATAGATGATACTTTTATATGTTATACACATCTGCTTAGATGCAATTTTGGAGATGAAGAAAGATCTCATTTTAATAAAGCGGCAAAACACCCACATAGAAACCATGATGGCAAATATTTTGCAAATAAACTAAATGGTGAAGGAAGCGCAATTTATTTAGAGTCATCCATTTTGGACTTATTGCCAGTATGAAGTGATAAAGAATATAAACAATTAAATCAACTTCCCCTTAATGCTTCAAATAAATCTGTTTTTGTAATTATTTTCTTTTACTAATAATAATTATTATTATTTCCTGTTTTTATCAATTTTCTTAAGACAAAAACCTCTGCTCATTTGCCACGCACTATCCGTTCAGTAATGGCGAGTGTATTCAAGAACCTTACTGTGAGAGAATAAGCATTACCGGGCGCACTGGTAAGACGCCACTACTGGCTAGTCTGCTCTTTAATTCTTTAATAGGTTCGTAGAATTCTAACAATTATGTCATACAAGTGTTATTTAGATGCTATACGTCGTTGTCAACAGTTTGTTGATGTCACAGAGGGTGAAATCAAAATTCAAGTTTCCAATAGGATTAAAAATTATAAAGATAGAGACGGCGGCCGTCAAAGAAGAGCATCCCAGCCCCATAATAACAATACATTGTTAAATTAAGTTTTGTATACCGTTCGTAGAAATATTACAGGTGTACTTGATGCTTTTTGATATTGACTGGACATTGCGCAATTTAATACTTCATATATTTGTTTATAATTCATTGAGTAACACAGTTAGTCAAATTGTATTTGTTTTTAGAGTGGAACCTGATTTTTTAAGAAAGTAAGAACATTTTGATTGGCAATACATTATACATGGTAAGCTTTTGTAGTTTTTAATAGTGTGTTTAGGAAGACTGATCGATTATTTGCAGATTCGTTATTCAGTTTTATGAAGAGATTACATTATTTTCATTTCATGCATTTAGAGACCAAATAGGAAATTTGGTTAGTATTTATTTAATAATTGTTTGATCTTGCGCAATCTAAATGTTAATATTATTTATTGGTTTCCTGAATTATGTAATAATTGAAAAATAGCCTTCATTAATGTATACTACTACGTATATGCTTAGATATTGAAGTTTTTCTTTGAACACTTTTTGAATTAAGAAATAGTAAAGGCAGTAGTAAATACATTTGTAGTAATTTATTTGAATGAAAGTTCGGTATTCCTCGGCTCAATTGCGGTTTGCCGAGTTTCGGCATAAGTTTGGCACCTTGGTCACCATCCAATGGTTGAGCCGAAGTTGGCTTCCGAAATTGCCGAGCATGGACCAACTTCAGCCGAAGTTTAAATGTTACTTGGGAAATTCTCATAGTTAGTTATTGATCGCAAATTTGCTGAAGCAGAACACAGCTAACTGATTAACAACTGATGTAGATGCATAATCTACCTCATATCAGCTGCCACAGACAATGTTTGACATTATAGAACGTCTTCTGCGCCATAAACTAAGGTCAATTCTATTCATTTGAAGAAAACATTTATCAAAATATGAGGCAATTTGAATTTTATGGACGCAGATTGACATCATTTCATCAATTTGATCTTTTGCAAACGTATTAGAATATTAACAGATATTTCAAGTTGCTTTGACATTATTTCTTCATTTTTGGCCTCCTTAATAGCTATTTTGTCTTCATATTTTCATTATCAACAATAAGAAAGAATAGCGACGGGCAGATCATGCGGAAATAAGTAAACACTCATTTAGGGTCAAAACATATGTACACATTAAATTTAAACGTAGAAAGTTTGCCATGTCAACTATGTTATAATTGCGAATGTAGATAAAGAATAAGATGTACAAATGCGATATATGCAGATTCAAATTTCGATTTGAAGGTGCAAAACACCTGGATATGAAAAGAAATATTTGCCAAAGCAAATATAAATGTAATAAGTAGGGCAACCAAAAGGGCGTTAAGGGCGATGGGGGCGGAAAGGGCCGAATTTGGGGATGTGGGCGGAATTTGGTTGTGATGGGCGATGAGGGCAAATTAGCTTAATTTTAGACAATTTCTCCAATATTTCTTAGAAATTTTAGCTTGTTTCAACTATGCTACAGCAGTTAAACAAATTTACAACGAAGATATTGGGAAAATT
>CABFPE010000332.1:12644-26420 GCA_900660155.1 Hofstenia miamia | reverse complement strand
TTGTTTTAGTTGTTTTAAGACTAAAATTACATATATAAATGTAACAATAAGGAATAATGTATATGCATCACTGCATTTTCAATGAATGACTTCCTAGAAATGATATTTTCTAAAAATATTGCATTTTCACTGGGTCCCCATTCTAAAAGCGTGCCATTTTTGTAGCAACGTGCAATAATAGTATATCATTAAAATAAGAAATGTCAAATGAAAGTAGCTGATAATGTATACTTTTTGTCCATATAAACGTACATATGCGCCGATATTATTATATAATGATAACTTATGTTACTGTATTTTTTTAAATATAAGTAGAGGCACTATGTAAATTGGGATTAACACAAAGAGTGAAAGACCCGAAGAAGGGTGCCTATTTGCACTATTTGCAAATAGTGGACCCATGTATGGAATGTGATCAAATAATTTCAAAAATTATGAAGATACAATTTCATTTTCCTTGGTTTTCAGAGGTATCGCAATATGAAAAAGAAATGCGTTTTTTCGATCATGAGTTGATAGGAATCGCAATACCATGAGAATTGTCATGTTGTGACAGCTTTAGTTATTCATTATACTGTTATTATTCGTACAAAAACTGTAAACTTTCGTTCTCCACTAAAAATATTGTTACAAAGCGCCAATATATTCCGCGGTGTTACAAAGCGCCAATATTTTACTAAAAAATCAATTTCCGTAATTTTTTAAGAATAAATAAAAAAACTTAAATTTTTTGCAAAATATGTTTGTTAAGAGTATCTATATTAGTATGCATGAAAAAAGTTCAAAAAATAGTTTGCTTCCTGTCAGAACAGAATTTGGCGCTTTGTAACATAGTAAATTTCGATATTTGGCGCTTTGTAATGCTAAAACTGATTTACTATGTTACAAAGAGCCAATATATATATATATATATATATATATATAAATGAATTAGCATATGAGTAATACTAACGATTAGCTGGGAGATAGTTAACCTAAGGATCGACTACACTAGTAGTGAGTTTAGCTTAAACACAAAATGGCTTTAGCCGGCACAAATCTTTACAGCCATTGAATAAAAGTAAACGGTACAAACGAGAATGAATGCCATCAAAATAGATCGTGGAAGACCCAAGCATAGATCGCACGCCTGACGCACTCGTACTGCCTCAGCCCTTACCCCCAGCTCTTCCTCAATAGAAAACGAATTTAGCTTCTCATACTGAAATCGGTAATAATTTCAGAGAAAAGGAAAACAACACCGATTTTGACTAAACCAAAAGTTTTATTGTTAGTGCATACATAGTTTTTCCCTAGGTTTTAACAAGTATAAATAATAGTAAATATGCACAGGGAGCAGAACAATATCATGAATTAACAAAATTTTGAATAATAAACAAATGACGTCACTATATTGTTTTCTGGTTTTCGGGAAATTTCACCCAAATCTTTAGTGATGGATGACGATTGCCAATTCTATTAACCCCCGATATATATATATATATATATATAGTTATTAAAATTTCAAAAGAAGAATGAACTGAACGTTGTACAAAGAAAAATTAACAAATATGGTAAAATTAAAACACCATAAGAATTGTAAAAACTTACGGTCAATCAATTATATATTGAAATGAGAAGACGCACAAAACCAACAACACCAAAAATACAAATAAACTCTCTTGAAGCACACATGCTAAATATAGGTTTTACTTTATGTAACAAATTTAAACCTCTTGACGATCAATCATGTGAGTCTGACAATGATGAAGATGTACCAATAATGACAAAAGTAATATTGGAAAATTGCTTTAGAAAGATAACATCAAAACGTGATCGGGAAAAAGTGTATAACCACCTTGGATTTCTAAAAAATTTGCAAAGGAACAGGCTAAACCCTATCGCTATTTGTACCAAAAATGTCTATCTGAGTATTATTACCCAATAAGATGGAATGCAGAATTAACTAAAATACCAAATGCAGATAAAATTAATTACAAACACTTCAGACCAATAACAATAACACCCATTGCAGCAAGATGTCTAGACTCTACATTGGTCTCTTTCTACACTAACACTTTAATAATTCCACTAGAAAAAATAGTTCAACCAATTCCCCTACATAAAATAGATCAACAACAGATGCATTATTGTACTTAATGGACAAAATGACGACACTGAACTCTAAGCAAACAGCTATAGTAAAGAGCATTTCTAGACTGCAGCAGTGCTTATAACACAGTATGACAAAACAAAATCGTAAACAGAATAAAACTACAATCATCATGGACAGCAAATTTTAGCAGTAAGTATCTTTCTAATTTTAATCACTGTGTTCAATTCGAAAACCTAAAATACTCGGAAATTTTTACGCTATCTGCTAAAGTGCCGCAACCGCAAGGCGGACCATTGTCAGGTGTGCTGCTACACACCTCACTGATGAAATATACAGAAAGAGACTAACTTATCCTGAAACATCGGAAATAATTAAGTACTCTGATAATACATGTATAACCGAAGACATTCTAACATAAACTGGTGGGAGGGATGTATATAGCTTTGAGAAACATATTAATGATGCCATACAATTGTCAATAATAAAGAACGAGATAACTAGGAACGAAAACGGTTGCTGTTGGACCGAAAAGCACTTGCTTCAAATATACATTTTTAGCAGCCTGCAGGCGCCAAATTGGCGTATTACTGTACTAGTGGTGTTTCGTGCTATCCCTGGAAGTTGTGCATTGTGAACAAATGATTGGTTAATTATAAATCGATTGTGTAAACATCCTAATATCAAGAATTCAAGAATGATACCTCTTGTAAATAATTCAATTAAATGCGACGGCCTTGAGCTTCATGTAACAACCTTAGTAAAATATCTGGATATTAAAACAAATAAGGATTTGAATTTCAATGATCAAGTGGATTACCTTGTTTAAGCCATTTCGTTCCGTTCTATCAATATCTTTCTTATTGAATTTATACCAATATATAAACAAGGGATGAATTTTAAAACATACATTAAGCCAATATAGACATACGCTTCTGTGGTGTGGGTACCAGGAATTTCGGTAAACACAAAATCCTTACGAAAACCTCTCAAACTGTTTTCGCAACTGTCTAAGAGTAAAAAACCAGGTAATTGATAGCATTAACAGTACTTTTAAACAATACGCCTGGAAAATTTATTATGGTCATCCCATACATGAACGAATGAAGTTTTCCAAGCACAATACTCTGAAAATGGCCGAGGGCTCTTGTAAAACATACTAGTAAAGACCAGGAGTGGCGCGCAACGGTCATGTAATTAAGCCAGAGGGTTCTCTTGAAAATGTACAAGCAAAATAATTGAATGAATAATTTTAACACAGCAATGGAAAGAATCCCTCTGGAGCTAAATTTTCGCGATTTACAAAATACAATATATTTCAAAGGATATAACTAGTTAAGATTACTTTGAAAGAGTTGCTTATGCGAACAACCTTCAAAATATTCGCCAGCTAAAAGAATACATCTAAACTGAGGTAAGACTCTTGCTGCAATAAACATTGCAGTGTGATCGGAAATGTCTTCGAAATGGCAATGCTTTGGGTGAATCATTTCACATTCAAATTTTATTCATTTCAGTTAGTGTATTTGATGTCATCACACGTACACTATTAAAAAATGAAACTAATATTATTAAGGATAATCCTTGAAGGAGGAAAATATGACATTTGCAGGGCAAACTTGAGCAACACTGGAATTTTATTGGTTGTTCTTTAGCTGAGATATACGTTGGGTACTGTTTCAAATATACGTCTACAATTTTTCGGGAAATTTGCCAAAAACTAAAAAGAACATAATATTCTTGGTGGATTTTACTTAGGACCAGTAAATTTCTGAACAATTCAATTGTATAAATTATTGAATTGTATAAAATATGAAAATAAAATATATATTGAAACTTTTCGGGACAAAAATCAATAATTGTAAATATATCTGAAAAATTGGACACAAATAGTATACCAATTTGGTGCACTAGTTCGAGATGCACGCCAATAAATTAGATAATGTTTTGCAACCGTTAAGAGTTGGATAGTCATAATATGACATTAACAATATAAACAGTTTATTTTCAATTACACCGTATAACAGACCATCTTTTTTGGGTATTATTTTCTAATTCATTATATTGCAAATAGGTAACAATGAGGATTTGTTTCGTCTAAACATAGGGCTTCTGTTCAAGATATTGATTTATTGATTCAAAATATCTCCGATAAAGTGTGAAGAAGGTGCAATTTAAGAGACACCCAGCAGCCCATTGTCTGGCATGCATCACCCATTTTTCCACGAGCAGAGAACCTACATTAAACATTGCTAGTACCAGTTTTCGAAACACGTTCTGATTGCACATTCTTGATTCAAAAATTTCACAAACTTCTAACATCGTCAGCTAGTGAATCTCACAGATTTTTTCTTGAAATGAGAAGTTCTGCGTTGCAGTTTGTTAGAGACGTTCCTTTTGTTTCTCAATTATTTCATCTGAGGTTGTGAGATTGTGAGGAAATGGTGCCATAAATAATGCAATTCCTTGATACTGAACCTGAGGTGCATTTTTGGTTTCCCAAATTTGGATTAATCATACAAAAGTAACAGTGTCAAATGACTAGTATATGCGCACCAAATACAGAGAACTGCAAATTTCATTGTAGGGCTTACAGACAGCATGAGGTGCCCAAATCGTGTTTTGAACACCTTGTTTTGGTCCTCTCTGCTTTGCTCATTACACCATGTATTTCAGATTTTGGAGGCTCTGATTGCCCTTTCTTCAAGTGTGATCAAATCTCTATTGCTCTACTGCAAATATAGCTTATTCTAAAAAACAATGCCTAGATACCAACTTGAAAGTTAGAGTTGCCTATAACACTTTTTGTGATATTTTGTAAAAAAGGAAAGGTCATTTAAAACCCAAAGACAAAGAAAATATTTTTTTGTTAATTGGGGTTATTAAACCTTAAAAATTCGCAAACACGTTGCTGTTCTTAATACCCTCGCTTTACATGAGAGTTCATTACATGAATCAAACGTATGGAAAATTAAGAAATGTATTTTCATACAATTTAAAAAATTACACAAAAAATGTTCAAAAAATAAAAGGTTGACAGAACAAACTAAACATAATTTGAAAACTCCACGGAATGCTGTGGAATAGTAAGGATGATCACTTCTTTGTCGATGTTTAGCAGAATGTCAAATCGCACACCAGTCCAAAAATCTGGACAGGAAAACAGTTCAACGGGAAGGCGATTTCCGGGAAGTACCTGCAAAAGTGAATTAATTATATCTTTGAAGGAATTATGCATTTCAGATAAATCACCCAGTTCTACATACCCATCTTCCAACATTTTTAATACAGACACAAATTTTTTATCCGGAATTGTGGTAAATGGGAGCTGTGCATCTGTCTAAATTTCACACAAGAGCACCCCAAAAGACCAGGCATCTGAAGCGCAGTATCGTATTTCATCTTGAAAAATTTCAGGGGCGGACCATTTAATGGGAAATAAACGAAACTTCTCAGTAATTCTAACTGAATAGTTTACAATTCTCTGCTCAATTCAAAATCAGTCAATTTGTAAAGTCGTGGTGCATATATCACGATGTTTCTAGTGGACACGTCAAAATGAACTATATTATTTAACGCTAAATAATTTAGTGCCTTGGAAACCTGAAAAGCTGCAAACCGCTTTTGAGTGCAGCTTAACGTTTTTCGAGTCAATTGCAATTGGAGACTACCACATATTGCCTTTTCTGTAACAATTGAAAAGTAAGGTTTAATACAGGCACCTAAAACAGTTACAATGTGCGGATAATTGAGCTTTAACAGGAGCAGCACCTCTCTATAATATGGGTGACGCTTTAAATCTGCACGTGTGTAAGAAGTGCGCGTAGATTTTACAACGACGTCCTGATCGATCTACCTTCCTGAATATACAATGTTTGGAGCATGTACATTATCTGATAATGTTTCCACAAATTGAATTTTCGAATTATCAATGACTGTGAATGGATATTGTAATTCAGCCTCATTTACCCGCATTGCAGTGGAAATAGGCTCAAAATATTCATAATCTGACCTGTGAAAACCATAACAAATCATTGACATAAATAGTATCACTAATAAAATGGGTATAATGATCCCAGCATTTATGAAACCCAATTCTAATGAAAAAGTTTTTAAAGGCTCTCGATTAGAAAAAACGTAAGTGAAATTGAAGATTTGTAGCAAAGATTAGAGACTTTGGGTAAATGGCAAGAAACACATATATATTTGCATGAATGCTTCATGGTGATAATACTTTGATTCGAATAAACCATTGAAACATTTTTCCATAATAAATTCGTATCAAGGTTTACTAATTCTGGAGAACTAGTAGCATGTACATTACCACAGTTTTGCCACCAACTGAGATAAGCTAATTCTCTGTAAATAAATGAAAGTTGTCGATCCATATCACTTTTTAGAACCATCTCTCGTTTGAATGACGACGATAAAACGGGGATTGCAGTCAAAACAAAAAATACAGATAGAATCATGGACACCTGTGATCGGATAGCTTAATATTATAATATATATATATATATATATATATATATATAAAAAGGTTAATTTTTCAAATTGGCTCTTTAACTACTTTTTCAACTGCAGCATAGCATTTACTAATACGCAGATGGATTCATCCAGGTTTCTTAATATATTACTGTGTTTAACAAACCCAAGCTGTAAAATTCAAGCATTCGCAGAAAGAAAATAAATAAAAAGACACTCTAAACGAATCCTATAAATATAGATGTGCGTTATCACCTCAAACTACTGAGTATTTCCTCAAAACCTGCAAACCTGTGTTCTTATTGAAAAGCTACTTCCTATACAGTTCAACGTCAGTCCTCCAAATGATTTCATTGAACAGAGTAAAAGCATGAATAAGTGGAAATCTAATTTAAATTTTGTGATTATTTCAGGAAAGAACACCCTTGATAAAACCAAGTTGCTGTTCAAGCATATAATCATTTATCTTATCCAAGAACCCTACTAACAAATGTGTCGAAAATTGAAAAATATTTTGCATAATATACACAAATATTCATACATGACATATACTACATTAACAAGCTAAGGGTAAAGGGTTTTAAATTGTCTACCAGCTTTTATCGTACATACGACCTGTCTGAAACCAGTAATCGAAAGATGTTATAGTTCGAATCACCACAGAATATGGATGCAAGAGTGGAAGGGATAAGTTGTGAAACCCAAAAACAAAAATTTGCAAATATAGTGGAAAGTAGCAACATGTAGAAAATTTCTCAACATCAATTTGCGAAAGGCATTTTGAAAGTAAATGTTTCAGGTTCACAGTAAATGATCAGAAGAAACTCATTCATTACACAATCCCAACTCTTTTTGATTTGTCTTCAAGTCTACAGGTATGCTAATGCAAACTGTATTGTTACTTAATAAAATATAATTTAACAAGAATTATTTAGCGAAATTTTACTCGTCATTTAAGCATATGTATTTATTAGAAATGTAATTATATATTTTAACTTCTGGTAAGTTAATGTTGTCAATACCGGTCTGCTGGAAATGGAAACGATTAAGTTTTTGATTCGTCTATAGTTTCAAACATTCAAAATGATGCTGAAATAGATCATTATTTTAAGTGAAACAATACAATACAATGTACATTAAATAAATATTATATCATTTTAAACGTTTTTTCATATCTTAAATGTGTGAACTCATGTGTGCATTTGTATTAGGTTTTTTGTTTTTAGCCTACAATTGAACGAACACGCAATCTCAGGGAAAGTTCATCATAACCAGATCAACTTTCACAATTCAAAGTTTCTGATAAATTACTTAGTATTCAAGGCGTTACTTCCAATGACTACGAACAAGGTTTAAAGCATGATATTTCAAATAATTGCTTACGAATATATCATCTTTCGAATGATATTCCAGTGATTTGCGAGAGTACTCTTAGGTGCCGAATAAAAGGGGAGAATTCGCTTTCAGTGGCCGAAAAAACAATACTATGTGCTAACTAAGACAGCAAAAAAAAAATAATAAACGGAGGGGGTCCTAATATGCTCCGGGGGTTGGAAAAAATCGAAAAATTAACAAGCGGGGGCGTTTATTCTGCACCTGAGAGTACTGTTTTATCTACAATCTTCAATGTTAAACTTTACATTAATGGCAGTCAAATTCCCATGCCAGAATGGAAAATGAAGATTTTAACTACAAGAACTTTGTGGTTATTCATATTCCTTTAAATGGAAAAGCTACTTGGAAAGTAAAAGATAGAGTTTACAAAAACAGATTCTCCAAATATTGCACGATTTGCACCAAACTGGTGCTTTCTGTGTTTGAAAATCCAACTGCTGTTGCTATACGAAAGTTTTCTCAAATAGATGATAAGGCTACTGTTATTGCAGAATTTGTATTGTGGAACATTATTAATGGAAGAAGTGCTCACCATTCACTACATATTGTAAGAGGAATTCCATTAAGCAATGGAGTCATTGAATTTATGCAAAGTTTTGCAAGGTTTTGTAATCGAGTGGAGGAACAGTAATCTTCCAGATTTTACCTAGCAAACCTTTGACGCTATCATTCAAAGTACCCAATCAATTTGTGAATTGACTGAACTTTTGTGTAATGATGCCTACGATTATCTATTACCCAAAAATTTACAAGACCATCTAGAAAAATGTTTTGGTCAATATTGACAGCTAAGCAGTGAAAGTGGAGCAAGCAGAACGTCTCATTAAAATTAAGAACTTTCTGAAAGATCACGACTTCTCAAATTTGGAAAATATATTGAAAGCTCTTTGTCTCTAACTTAGTGATAGATTCTTTTGAGCACTTAAACGAAAAACTTTATAAGTTGAATGAATTTGAATTGGTAATTTCTTACATTCAGGGATACATTGTCACAAAATTAGAATGCATGAAATGTGATTGGAAATTGAAAGCTGAAGTATTGCTTTAGATTGTTGATGACAAATCAAGAATTGTGTTGAATGAATTTCAGTCAAAACATCTATGCAACAATGTATCATCTTATTTGCACCTTGCTTGTGAAACATATGTAAAAAAATTCATATGCACCCAACATGAAAATCGTATGGGCAGGAGATATTGCACACATATTTTCTTTAACAATATGCAAAAGAATGCTAGAGTCCAAATTAAATCGCAAAAAAATCAACGTTTTTAAAAAGGCAACATCACGAAAAAAATGAATAGACGTGTTCTTAGATTTGTTTTTTGTAAAATTGCTATTAATTTTCTATTAGAAATTCTTATTACTTAAATTCACTAAACCGAATTTTTTTAATAAATTCAATTTATTTTGGATTACCCCATTTTTTATTCATTACTGCAAATTTCCAGGCAGTCATTTACGTTGGCCTCAGATCAGCCCTCCATAGGCTGGAAACAACAGTGTTCCTATAATTGAAAATTCCAAATGCCAAATTAATATCTTATTTGTTATATAACGGATGTAAAAGAATTATAAAATATTTTCAAAAAACTGACGAGCATTAGAGTTTTCAAGAACATGCTTAATAATAATGAAAATAGTAAAATACTTTATTAACCAGGCAAACAATACAAATGAATTTCAGCAGAGCTTTTTTTGAATGGTAAGGGAGAAATCTTTTTAAAAGCACGTTTCTGGAACCCTTTCATAGAGTGGAATGACACACGAGACGGCCACCAACATTATGAAAGAGGGCGAAGAGTGTGGAATTAGCTTTATGGAGAGGCAAGTCCAAATTAAGTTGAAAGCAAGTTTACTGGAAGAGGTAGATCCATTGGGGAGATGATACATGTGGCCAGATAGACAAAAGCTCAAGATCAAATGAGATAATGAACTCAAAATAAATCCCAAATTAAAAAAATCGCAGTGTCATGGATATAAAATAAGCAAGACGAGTTGAGAAAAAATTGAGGGAGGTCGTCAATGGCAACATGGAAGAAAACAGCCACTAGCTACAAGAGGAAATCAGCCTCAAAGCCATATATATGTAACTTGTCACAAAGAATAGAACAATGGAGCAAATCAAAAGCTTTAGAAATGTCAATGAAAATAATGCAGCCAGGATCATTATGATCAGAGAAAAGATAGCAGGTTTCAATCAGACTGAGCAAGTAGGCGATGATAGAACAACCTGGAAGGTTTCCAATCTGAGAAAAAGAGATCAGTTAACGAGTTTTTTGGGAACACATACTGAACCACCATCTGCTCAAAGATTATTGATAACCGAGAAAGAATAGCTATTGGACTGCAAAAGGTCTAATTTCGTGCAACATCGCTCAGATTTGTACATTATTAAATTTCTATTATATTGCAGAAAATAGCTAGAAATCGCAAATTGGAAATGTTCAATTTTAAATTTACTGAGGCTAGGGCTGTAATGATGAATTTATTTATCAGAATGCTGTTTTAATTGATTACAAAAATCATAACTTGGCAATCAGTAAATTTTTGAGGTTGCATGTATACAGCAATTTTAAACATAATGTGAAGCATGAGAGGTACGAAGAAATATTTCAAAGTGCACAAAAAGCTAAGTTTTTCTGTTAGGTTATCCAAATTATTAATTACCTATGTTGCTTATTATCTGAAAATTAAGAATTGAGTGAATTTGAATACTTAAAAACTAATTTTTTAAGAAATTTAGCTAATAAATTATAAAGTATTGAAACTTAGATGAGTAAACAATCTTAAAATGGCGAAAGGCCTGTCGTAACTACACTATTTAATTGGCGCGACTTTGTCGGATGGTTCTGTCTTAACTATCCAACTAAATCGGCCCGACTTTTTAAATGTATACATTAAAATTCCTCAAAAACGCAGACATCATTTATAGACAGTGGGAATGTCAGACCATTAATATTTAATGTATGCTTAAATTTATTTAAACGAGTGATGTAGACATGCCAAAATAGCATACAAAAAGCACTGGTTGGATTCACCACTTTTTGGATTTACGAGGAAATTGTTCTTCTTCAAGCAATCTGGTAGCAGGATAAATTTTCCAGCGCGGGTTGGACGATATTTTGCAATGCGTCGCGCTACATTGTTTATATTTTTAACAACCCACCCTGAGCCATTGTGTGCATACATGGAAATGTAGTTTGCAAGCTCATTTATCATGCGAGAATATATTGCCTCACAAAGCCCTGTACGAAAGACTGAAGCTGGTTTGCTTGTAGGGTGTAGAATGACTCGCTTTTCTTCATTTCCATCAGTTCGTGATAGTTCCACCTCAGCTAGCAGGTAAACTTTGGCAGAGTAATGTTTGGCCACGTCCTCTTTAATAATTTTTGCAATAGACGGGTAGGCAAGACGGAATGGTGAATAAATATCAACAGCATTTAATTGCTGACTCTCAAAACAGGCAAAGCTTCCTTTACACGCTGTATTAGTCTTATGCAAAAAAATCTTGTTGATGGGCATTGGTGCCGATCGTTCATGAACAATTGTAACGTGTTCAGAAAACAATATCTTGTTATGGAAAAATAATCCGCATTAAGTCCATAGATACACCTGTGATTTTTTATGTCTCCTAATTATATGGTGCTGAAGTGCATGGGGCTTGAGGTTAGTATATGCGCATTGTGCACATTGGAATACGGTGGACTGACCAACACTGCTTGTAGAACTAAATTTAAAAATTTTTCGAAATGGGAATGGAAAGGAACACGTATTACATTTAAAGAGCGGTACGCATTGGGAAACAATATTTTACATTGGGAACAGCTTACTCAATGCAAAAAGAGTTTCAAAATAAGCACACACATTTTCTTTATAAAACATTAAAAATGTCAATTACTAAATTTCGAATAAGAGATTAACACATGTTGATTCGTATAAAATTTCATTTTTGGAGAATATAAACAATTGAATAAAAAATATCTAGCATTACAGAAATGTGTATGAAATATATAAACACACATTGTGTAAAATAATAATTCTCTACGCTTAAACAATAATCTCCATTTTAATTAAAAACATGCAGAGATGAAAACACATTGTAAAATAAAGTTAATAGCAATGCACACGCTATAATTAATTATAAACTATACACAACTCATGAAAGTAATAACTCTTTCATAAATAAAATTCTAATTCATTAGAATAATACATGAAACTTGCTACTTTTACGAGCGTTTGTAATTAAGTGGGTTATACACTTAAATGAAAAAGATAATTTTTGTGGATTGCTTGAATAAGACATTTTTAAAAAATGTTGAAATGGGGTAAGAACAAGACTGTTTATAGCAAAATTCAGTAATTGAATGAATAAATTTCTTTGATAAGCAATGCTAAAATAATTTGATTGACAGACAAAAAGTTCACCAATGTTTTTATTTACATACTGTCTTCAAACAAGTACATCCGCATATATTTGCTTATCATCTGAAATATATGATTTTCACAAAGTATTGTATATTTAAGAATTTTGAACATTCCCCAACAATAGATTTCATGTACATTGTAAATATCCTGGAAAAGTTTGATATTTGATTAACTAAAATTTTTGCGGATTTTCACACAATAAGTAGTTTGCTACTAAATGATTGACAGTAAATCTGTCAGTTTATTTTTAATCTGTAGAAATCAAACTCTTGAATTAATATACCAAAGACAGAAACTAAACATATAAGGGATAAATTTATATACTGGAGGCAGAAACTTAACACATGAAGGGTTTCACAGAATANTAATAATGAGAAGGACGTATTATTAATTTTTAAAACCAGCGATTATTTTCATTCAGGCGTTATTGTACTTTAGGGGACCCAGTTTGAGTGACGTCATAAAATTGGTATTAAACTCTAACCTTAACCCTAACCCTACTCCCCAATCAATGCAATTATTTTGCATTTCATCTTGTTGATTAATTTTTTGCAAAATTTTTAAGTTTTGGGGTAGGGATTGGGGTTAAGGTTAGAGTTTTATACCCATTTTATGACGTCACTCAAACTGGGTCCCCTAAAGTACAATATCGCGTTTCATTCATTCTCACTCTTGCTAAATTTGAATGTGAATTGCATGTTAAATTAACAGTTAGGTAAAACATTGACAATTGTTTAAATGAATAATAATGCAACTTACTTAGTTGAAATAAAATGCGCAATGAATATTTTAGAAATCATGAAAATCATAATAATAACAAAGTACGTCATCAGAATGACGTAAGAAGTCTTGACATGTTCTCTGACGTCATTAGTATAGTTGCCATGGTAACAGTTTGTGTATAAACTAGAGTCTGTTGATCGACAATAACGCCAATTGACGTAAGTTACAATCAGAAATATTGAATTCAAAACACTGCAAAATAAAGCTTAATGTCTTCCCAACAAAATCGTTAATGTTACAATATAAAATAATGAGCGTCTATGAAAGTTAATTTTTTTCACAATAACTTGTATTTAAAGGAACTATGTTTATTGGTTATTGTTTGCTCTCGTCGAGAACGGTCGGGTCTCGAGCGCGCTCTCTGATTCGATGCGCAATGATTTGTTTGGCGGCGCTACATCCCTGGACGCGGCAATTCAATTTATTGAAAACAAGAAGAAAACGCCGCTCCATCAGATGTTTGCAAAGCTAAACAAAGACACTGCAGCAGAAGCCCTTCTTTTTCTATTCAAGAATTCGCTCTGTTCTCTCTCTGATGCTTCAACTCAATGTCCGTCGGAAAATCAAAGTCAAACAACTGTTCCCTCAATCT
>CABFPE010000332.1:0-11644 GCA_900660155.1 Hofstenia miamia | reverse complement strand
ATTGTGTAATGTATGCTTTTAAAATTTACACGCAATTGCTAAAGAAATTGTTGTTTTCCACCTCTTGCATATTGTTTTGATCAATATTAACACACTTGGAAACATGCTCTAATGCAAATAATACATCATATTTGGGTTTTCAATCTATGAATTGTTTTCCTTAAAACATTGTTGCATGTTTAAACATTGTTACAACAAACACGCCCTAAGTGAAATTTGTCATCAAAAAAATGAGTTTGCCTAAATCCATAAAATCAAAAATATCCACTTTGTTCTAAACAAATTGTCTAAAAATTAATTTGCTCAATTTAGTTTTGTCAAAAATATTTCGTCACTAGATGGCGTCCAATAGAATTGTCTCATTTCCACATGGCAAATAGTGATGGGGTGTTACAAGCAGTTCAGGGTGACTCTCATGCGACACTCATGCCATCCACAACATGGTTATGACTGATGGTATTAATAAATGTGAACAGACGAGAATTGTTGTCATTAAATGTAAGCAAATGGTCTGCGCCCTTGTATATCAAAGCGAAAACTTACAAAGATTGGGTTGAACCAGTGAGTTAGAAACACTAGAAACCATTAATCAGATTGATCAGGAAATGGATCTAGATTCAGAAAATCCTGTGATTGAAGAAAGACCGACCATAAAAAGTTCATCACTCAAGCAAGAAGTTCCCACGCATTGGAACAGCACGTTTTCTATGATTGATAGTGTTTTGAAAAACAGACAAAGAATCACATGCCTATTAGAACTGCTAAAGAAATATGACATGATTAACGAATGATCACATTTGGAAGCTCTAACAGACTTTCTGAAGCTTTTTAAATATGCAACTGAAATCCTCAGTGGTAGTTCTTAGCCCACTCTTAACTTGGCTGTGTTATTTTGCGAAGAAATATGGCCTACCTTAGATACTTTAACAACTGATTCACCATCTATAATTAAACTCAAGCAAGCCATGAAATCAAAGTTTGAAGAAAGATTGCCTACTGTTGGTTTGCATATAGCAGCTTCTCTGCTCAATCCAAGCATGAAAAATATGAATGTTGTGACAAAGTATTTCTTTGAAGGTGGACGTACACCATCAATCTTTCTCCATGGCATTATCATCAAACTAGGACTTGACGTCAATATGAAAGATAATGCAAGAGAATCAAATGGTAAGCCTGACTTTATTTCATTGATCTTATACAGCTTATAAATGTAATAGGTAATCAAAACTTCAGTTTTCCCACAATCCTAGTCTGAACAAGCTTTAACTAAGTGTGCTACAAACTATGCTTAAGCTCATAATTTCATTGAATAAGACAAATTAGGACGATTATTGAATTTTTCTTAGATCCACAGAATTTCGAGACCCAATTATCATCGGGAGGTTTACTAGGCCTACCTGCATGGAAAAAAACAAAGCTCTGCTTGACACAAAAGTACGGTATATTTTCTTCCTCACAAGAAACTTCCTCGGAATTCAGTCAGGAAATCATGCGGTATATGGGAGCAACCATCAAACCGGAAGACTGTGTGGATATATTGCAGTGGTGGAAAAAGGGATCAGCACAGTGCCCTCAACTTGGCCAACTTGTGAGATTTATATTTGCAATTCCAGCAACTGCTGCTCCAATCGAATGAGTTAGGAGTGTGGCAGGACTTATTGCCAATAGAAAATGGTCTTCATTAAGACCAGACCGCTTAAATAAACTGGTGTTTCTTCACGACAATTATGAGTTTGTAAAAGAAGTCATAAAAACATCTAATCTTTGATATTAGAGATATTCTATGCACGTATTTTCTAGCTGACAGAGTTATACTTGTAGTTACAGCATAGACATTTTCTTGTGTGTATTACCTACATTTTTCTCATCAGTTTTGTTGATCATCAGATGTTAATTTGTAATTTTTACAGAAAACTTTTCAAATTAAATTAGATCATTACTTGTTTTTAGAAATAAATTCTCCAAGTTCGTCTTTGTCTTGGCCGATGTGGACATGAATCAATTTCTATGAATACTTCAGTAGAAAAAAGACTTTCTTTTCTTGAGGACTGGTCTGGTGAAAGCTCACATTAGAATAAATGTCCCAACGAGAACTTTTGTCCTTTGATGTAGGCCTATTGTGGTTGGTGATAGTGTGGTTCTCGAGAAGAAGGAGTGATGTATTATAAAATTAGTAAAAAGCTTTTACATATTAGTATACATGTAAACCTATTACGGTACGTACGAGTAGACATTAGGCTAGACATCCTAAACAAATATATGAAAAAATTGATATACACAAAAATGTTAGGTTTATATAGGCCTATATAAACACTGTAACTGTAGCTTCATGCATGTGCACTCGGTGAGTGGGCCTGTAAGATATGGTATAAGCCTATTCAGGCAATTTTTTAATCAAATTTAATCATTTTTAGCATATGTGGTATACGCCGACTGCGCCGCTGCCGCTGTGAGTTTATTATCGGCGTTGGGCTCTACTTTAGAAGTCTTAAAGGTGGATTTTCACTAAAATTTAAATTTAAATATTTGTATATAAAAATGTTAAATTTAGTTTAAATTCTTAAAAAATAAAGAAACCATTAAAAAATATTTGCTAAATTTTGCAGAATTCACTGTCTCTTTCTTGTTCAGATGATGTCAATGCTTTTTGATTTTCCAGTAATTCATCTTACAAAGCAATAGTTTTATGTTTCAAAAGGTATTGACATCATCTGAACATGAAAGAGACAGTGAATTTCTGCAAAATTTAGCAAATATTTTTTATTGGTTTTTTTTATTTTTAAGGAATTTAAACTAAGTTAAACATTTTTGGCTAAAAATATTCAAATTTAAATTTTAGAGAAAATCCCCCATTGCGGCAAATTGTATAAATGTTATTCTTTAAGTTTATGACTAAGACATATAAATTTATTAGATGAGTGTTTGATTATTAATGCATTCATTAAAGTGTGAGTTTAAGTATTTCATCATGTTGATTAAAAATCAGTAATGAGTCATTGGATGCAGATATAATATATGGTAATTTTTTTATTTCGTATACCTTGTTGCTATCATCTGTTATCTTCTTAATCGTCCCCAGTTGTTTTCCATTGGCTAATTCAAATGTCATTAGAGAGTAATCGTTACATCCCACTATCAGAACATTTTGAGTTAGAAATGCAACACTAAGGTGTCCAATGTTCTTTCTCTTTCCAAACGAACGTAAAATTGCTTGAGCTTTAAATGAAAACAAATGAATTCCTTCCAAATTACAAAATACAATAGAATCTAAATTTTCATTTAGACTCATTGAGTAAAAGTATTGATATTCTTTTGGAAACTTTGCTATTTCGAAAGATTGTGATTTTATGCAGTATTTAAAAAACCTTGCCAATTTAGATTTGAATAAAACAAAATTCCTGCAAGGACTTGAACAAATTCGTGAAATTTTGTTGACATCACAAAATGAAATGGGAAATGGTTTTGATTGAGGTAACTCATCATCTACTTCTATTAGTATATTTTTAGTATTTGAATAATGAATCAATACTAGTAAATTACCATTGGGTAGCTGTGATAAGCAGTTGCCATAGATCTGACACATGGAAGATCCAATGCTAAATTTTCTAGTGCTGCCTCTTTTTGAAGTTTTAGTAATAAAGCATTTGTCTTTTTCTAGAATTAGTGAATATATCACATCACGTTTATTATCATAAAAAATATCATTAATTTCTGCATGAAATTCTCCAATGTAGGAATGTACTTCTTCTCTTATTTCAAATTCGTCATACGTATTTGAAATTAGTTCTAACTTTTCAATCTCCACTATTTGCAAACTAATCTCACTTTCCAAGAGATCGTTCATTTCACTATGAATTTCATTTACGTCAAAAAATGACTTTTTTTCAAGATTACTCACAGAATTATCTGTAAAATGTGACAAATTCTTTTCAACTTTCTCCAATTTTACTACATTGTCTCTAACTTTTCCAAGAAGTTCAGATTGCTCTTTGTTAATAGCCTTAGCTTGTTTTTCATTGGCCTGCTTAATGATAAAGTCGCGCCTTTTGAGGGCAAGCATATCAATTTCCTTAAATTTTCCTATAATTTCTAATTCATTTCTTCTGCAGAAATCAACGTAAGTTTTTAATTTTTCAGTCTGCGACTTTATTATTTCAACATTCTTTGTAATATCGACTGTCAGTATTTCTGCTTGATGTTGAATAGTTTGTTTATCATGAACTTCATGAAATACTAGAGCACAACTTACACAGAGCAATGTCTTACATTTGGGATCATCACAATAATATTTCAATTTCTCATTGTGTTCTTTGCAGTAAGGAATAGGATTTGAACTTAAGGCGTATACAGTATGGATTTCTGTTCTTTTACGTTTTTCATGTTTAAGGCGACAGTTCATGCATAGAACTTTCCCGCAATCTTTGCATAAATGAACTTCTGTTGGTTCCATATTATCATCACACACATCGCAATAATTAAAAGGTTTTTCAGTTTTACTTTCAAAAGACTCAAGTAGTCTAACAAACTCTGCTATGCGAAAGTCATCTTTTATTGATTTCATTTCTGTTTCCTTTCGACATACTGGACAATTAATAGTTTGTTGGTTTTTGGCATAGCTGTTAATGCATTGTTTGCAGAAAGAATGAAGACAACTTAAGGTAATGGGATCTTTATAAATATCCAAACACACAGAGCATGTTAAGAGTTCCAGATAATTTGACATTCTCTCAGCATTTATTGTTAAGTAAATAATACTTACATGCTCATATAGAATAAAGTGCATTTAGCACTGCTGCATTGGTGATTTTTCAATCTGTGAGAAAACATCTGTTGGATTTTAACATATATTACTAACAATTTCCTCATGCATTTTTGAATTATTTCAAGCATATTTTAACTTCTAACAAGCAAGAGAAAAAATTACGTTTTTGAACACAGGGGTAACTTTTTACTGGCCAGCATTGTCAAATAATAATTTGCTACTATAAATATTAAATATAATTGCTAATTAGCAGCAAAAAGCATATAGAAGAGTACAACTTAAGTAAGTACACATAGATATTTATTTTCATTCAATTCAGAACCATAGTTTTGTTTCATTTGAAAGAGTAACAATTATTAAGAAACTATCTTTTTAATGATATTTGCAAGCACTCTTACTAAATTTTCTACTGGCTTATTGGGTTTTCTAATTCTCACTTCTAGAGCAGACATGAAAATGTGTTATGTTTCTAGCCTTGATAGATCCACGCTTCAGACCTTTGCTGCAAATGACCAACTAGGAGAAGTATTCCTAGTGCCAAGTGAAGAATAAGAATAGTCTTTGCAAGTTTATGCAGAAAAATTTGGTGCTTATGTGTCACATTTGTAGCATAATTTAGATTCAAATTAAGAAATAAAACAATAATTAGTATGTTGCAAATGGCCAATGAGGGAAATTCCCTGCAACAGTAGATCACATACCACTTGTTTTAATAAGTAGTTATTGTACAATATGAGGCTCTATTCTTCTCCAACAAAGTCTATGCTACAATACAATGTAGATAAAAGAATCATTGCTCTTGACAATCATGTAGTTGTTTAGAAATCCAAAGATGCTAGAGTGCTCATTCTGTGGTCAATTGAGAAGATGCTGCTAAAGGACATCATCATTGTTGTATGAATGAGTCATGTATATGTTATTTTTGGTTTAAAAATTGATCAAGCTAAGGTTATGCTGTGAAGAAATTGTCTGAAATTAAGTGGCTGCAAAAAAAATTATATATACACTGCATAGACAGTGACAGTTTGTGCATATATATATATATATATATATATATATGTATATATAAATAAAATTAATATATATCATAAACCATGAAAAATTTATTTATAAAGGAAAACCCTGAGAAAATTTTTCCCAGAAATTTATCTGTAATATTATTTTAGAAATAAGTTCAATAAAATTGCTAATGATTTCTGTAGTTTTTTCTTCTCTAATCAGCTATTTTTGAATTTGTTTAACTTTTCTTTAACCAGAAAATAATCATTCTGCAAGATAGTGATGAAAACCCAATAGTTTGTTTTAATTCAAATATTTACATATTTTCTGTAAGGCAGTCAATAAATCATGCATTTCAAAATATTGAATAAGAATATTGTTGATTTTTAAAATTAAAGGCATGTTGATGATAGAAATCTTGAGATAAACTCCAAATTTTTTCAAGATTGAGAAACTTCAATTAGAAAATGGTGCATATTGTAGCATCATCCAAATGAAATCAGAAATAAGCTGCAAACGTCACACAAAGGATTAAGATCAAAAATGAAAATGATTAGAAATTATTGTATTCAAATTAATTAGAGTTATTTATTGTTTATTTGTACAATGCAACCAAGAAACAATATGTGTCAAAAAAGAGATAATTGTGCCTGCTGATAAAAATACTTTTTGGGTAACTGATGCTTTCATTATTTTCAGCTGCCATCTTGGCAGAAAGTTTAAATTTGAATTGACAGGTACTTCTTTTGGAAATACTATAACTACATTTAAAACCATTGTATGAGTTGATAAAGAATATAATAGAATACTAAACAAATTAATTGACAGCAAAATAATCCAACCTAGCAAAAGTCCATATGTGACACAAACAGTATTTGTGAAGCAAGGAGACAAATACAGATTATGTATAGATTTCCAGAAGCTGAACAAAATAATGAAAAAGGATTTGTACCCACTTCCTAGAATAGAGGACATGCTATTCAAAGCAAGTAAGCATAAATACTTTACATTGATAGATCTATGCAAGGCATATTGGCAGGTCAGAAAGGATGAAGAAGATATCAAAAAGACATTGTTTATAACTCCATATGGTCTGTATGAATGGATATACATGGCTTTTGGCTTATGTAACAAACCAGCAACATTTCAGAGATACCTAACAAAAGTGTTGAAAAATAACAAACACAAAATGGAGGATAGAGTGAATGCATACATTGATGATATCATTGTAACAAGCAATACAATTGAGGAACACTTAGAGAAATTGGAACAAACACTATTGATCTTGCAAAAAGCAGGCTTAAGAATTAATGGCAACAAATGCAACATATTGAAGAAGAAGATCATATTTTTAGGATGAGTGAGTGGGAAAGGGCAGATATGCATGAAGGACAATGCAAGAGACATGATTAGGAAGATTGAGAAACCAAATAACAAGAAAGACATTCAGAGAATATTGGGGTTCTTCAACTACTATGGCACATTTATACCCAACATTGCAGGGAAGACTGCTAAGATGACGTGGCTTATGAGCAAGTTAGTACCTTTCATATGGATCTGGCAGGAGCAGGAGGAACTGGATATGATAAAGGAAGAGCTAGCAAAATTGCCATCATTGAATACGCCCAACTACAACAAAACATTCATATTAGATTGCAAAGCTTACAATTAGATAATGGAGCAACACTCAGACAATCAAAGAACAGCAAGGAGGTACCCATACAGTTTTTTAGACGTAATTGAAACATCAAAGAGGGACACTGCATACTAATGCTGACTTCTGGACTGTGCTCCCAGAGTACCAGAGAGATGCAACCAAAGAAGATGGAGAGAAAAAGCAATTTCAGTTTTTACCACATACAGAGTACAAGGAGTTGCCAGAGATGAATGTAAACAAAAAAAGACAAGCAGTGCAACCAATTGCAATAAAGGAAGAAATATCAGAGTAAGAGATCATAGAAAAGCAGAAAGATGGCGTGATACTAACTGAAATCATAAAGAAACTACAGGAACCAAGCTTGAAGCTATCAAAATTAATAGCAAGCTATTACAAGAGGTATAGATGGAAGAGAAACAAGAACAGACTCCTATATGTGGAAGGCCAGAACAACAGGATTGAAATACCAGAGTATTACAAGCAAGCATTAGTAAGGAATGTCAACAACAAAGGCCATTTAGGCATCACACAAATGGAGAGCACATTAAACACAAGGTTCATCACAACAGCAATTACGAGGGTAACAGGAAAGATAATTTACAAATGCATGAAATGTCTCCTTCATAACAAACATCACTTCCCAGTGCAGAGAGCACTGCTGGAAAAAATCATAGTGACACAACCCAATGAGATTGCACACATAGACTTGGAAAAGCTGTCAAAGGATGAGGAGGGATATCAGCATCTGCTAGTAATGGACAATTTCACCAAGTACACAAGATTAATCCTGATGAAGAACACAATGGTTGAAACAACTGCAGAGATAATAATGAAAGAGTGGATCCTAAAGTTTGGACCTATGGAGACAATAATTACAGATAAGGGGCCACAATTCAAGACCAATCTATTTCAAGAAATCACATGCCTACTAGAGGTGATGAGTGAGAGGACAAAGGTGTACCATCTGCAAGCAAACAGCGTGGTAGAGAGATTGAACAGGATGCTGATTAAGCTGATAAGAGTCACAACATCAAGAATTGGAGGCCACAAATGGCAAGAAGTAATTGAAATGATCAAATACTTTTATAATACATCTGTACATTCAACAACAGGGATAATGCCATTCAAGGAAATGTTTGGAAGAGAGGGGGAAACACAACTATCAATGCAATATTTCACCTATAGTGAGTAGATGGACAACCAATATGTGAATCAACTAAGAAATCAAATAACCACAATACATGAGACAATGTGCCACAACACAAAGAAATCTGCAATGAGACAATAGTTAAACTACAATAAAAAATTTATAGTCATGCACATAAAGTAGGTGACACAGCATACACATTCACACCAATGAAATTAATAGACACAAACAAGGTCCAAAAACTAAAAACAATTTGGTCAGGTCCATACAAGGTAATGCAAGTACTACCAAATAATGAGTACATGTTAAATAATGGTCGACTATTGCATTTCCAGAACCTAAGATGTGCAACTGCAGATATCAAAGGATTGATATTAGATGAAAATGCTGAGCTTAAATTAAATTGTATTAACAGAAACAAGATTATATATGAAATGAGCAAATTGGATAGTTTGCTGGAAGAAGGTTTAAATGAGGAATTCAAAGCAAACATTGGCAACAAAAATTTACAGAGAAGAGAGCTGCCAAGGCATGCAGCAAGAGTTAAATATATATATGACCCAGAAGTATGGGATTTAAATTTACATTCTGAATTTAGGCAAATCAAATGAGATGCAACAACCACTGAGGAAAAGAGTGTGCTGAAATCAGAGAACCAATGAGATGACTATGTCAAACCTGCACAGGAGAATATGAAGAAGATCTTGAACAAGATGTCAGAAGGAAGACAAAAGGGATGAGAACAAGCCAATGACTAATCAATGCACAGAGTGAGAATGTGTCTGAGTAGTACCTAATGCTGATTTGAGGGCAGGGGGATAAAAAGACATAACACCTCTCCCACTGGAGATCTGCACTGCTGATTTGAGGGCAAGCAGAAAACCAGTGAAACTCCCAGAAATCTGCATGGCTGATTTGAGGGCACACAGAGAACTTGAGAAAAGCAGCTTAACTTTCCTTCCAATCCACCTTGCCAACTTGAGGGCAGTGTGACAATTGGAGTTCCTGGCAAAGGTGTAAGTGGGCAAAGAACTTATGAATATGAAAGTGATTCAAGGCTGACGTATCTATGGAACCCACAACTGGTCAATTGCTGATTCAAGGGCATGGACTCACTGGATGATGAGCTGAGCACCATTAAGGATTACACAGCTACATGCCCCTCTGAAACCACACCAGAGAGAACTAAACTAAATGGTAGAAAGACCATACATACACAGCATGGTCCATGTCACATTTGATGAAAATTTCACATTGGAAACAGCCTAAGGGATAATGGCATATATTGAGCAAATTGCAAAAATAACAGAAATCAATATAGACAAGGATAATTTACCAATCATCCACATCATGAAAGAGAAAGATTAAAATAAAAACTTGGACAAACAATTGGATCAATCATTGAGGATGGTGAGAGTCCAAGGAATAAGAATAGTAATCATTGGAAGAACCATGCTTTAAGAACTACCACTATTCCTGGGCGAGCTACAGATGAAAATTGATAGCCCATTCCTATGGGAAAAATAGTGATGGAGACAAAAATAGTGGAACTGATATGCCTAGACTTGCAAATCAATTACTGGGTAGCCTACTGTAGACTGATGGTAGATGCTTGCATAGCCAAAGAGTTATACAAACAAGTAAAAACAATAGAGTTGACAACAAATGCAGAGGGTGTGGAGAAAGCAAACATTCTGTTCATTAAGTGCAGCCTCACACAAAGCCAAGAGCATATAAAGAGAATACAAGAAATATGGAATGAGATGAAACTGCAGAAGAAAACTAAAGAAGAATGGCCTGAAAGACACATTGAAGCTCCATCTAAAAAGTACCATGAAACAGTTGAGGTAGCACTCACAGTAATAAACAGAGTGTATGAGCTGAACTCAACAAAAGACTTTAAAAATATTCTGTTTGAAGATTCAGGACATCAGCATGGCTATTGGAAATATTTACCACACAAGAACAAGGATTAGAGCTACCAATTTCAAGAACAGGGCAACACAAACTAACAAAAGTGAAAAAGTACAAAACTGCATTGTCACTAGTCAACACACAAACAAAGAATTGGTTGCTGAAAAGAAACATTGAAAGGTTGATATCCCCCAACAAAATCAAAAAGCCCATGCAAGAAATATAAAAATTCATCAGTAGGATAATAGTCAACAAAAGCCTGATGGGGAGAATCTCAAAAAGAGACATGGTGAACATAATGGGGATTGCACCAGAAGAAATAACAGTATTTGATGAACTCATGAGAAAGTACATGTAGGGCTCTACATCCAAAATGCAGCTAAGGCAGATGGAAACCAAACCTTGGCTAGTGACTAAGAAAATAAAAAAAAAGTAAAATTGTAGATACCAAGGAAATTGCAGAACTGATGAAGAAAAGAAACATACAACAAACATTAGAACAGGACATGAGAAGGTATGAAAAAGAATGCCCTTGCTGTACATTCATGAAAATCATAAAGAGTGCAGAGATGATGCAAAGAGGAGGCATAACAGAACCTGTTGGAGTCTGTGAAAGGACAACCAAGACACAAAAAGAGATCCTGGAGGAGGAAGAACTACTGACGTTAATGCAATTAATATTATATCTGAAAACACAACAACAGATTGATAAAATAAATATAGAGAAATGGGAAGCCTCCACACCAGAACATAAGATGGAATGGATTGATACAGATGATGAAAGATTCCTAGTCAAAATTAAAATAACCAAAGAAAAGGAGGAGATTCTCTCCAGAAACTACCAATATGTAAAAGAGGAACAAACAGTTGCTTCAATGAAATTGATGTTTGCTGAAGTCTTTTGTGAAATCAGAATTAGAAGAAATGTTAAAACCATGTAACCACCTTGTGGTAGATGTAGAATGCATTACACCAAAACTAGAAGTAAACAAGAAAATTCAGCTAACAAGTTTTCTTATTTTGAACAATATTAAATCTTAGTTGCATTTTACAAAAATAACTAAAGATCATTAACTAAATTTTTACAATTAATTTCAATTAATAACAATCATTCGACGTTGTTCAGCTTAGTTGCTTTTTGGATGATGCTACATCATCTGTACCT
>CABFPE010000331.1:882469-905568 GCA_900660155.1 Hofstenia miamia | reverse complement strand
TTGTTTGTTTGTTTATTTGCTTTAGGGACTTTCCATGTCATTGTAGATCTAAATTTGATTGCACTAATCATTGTTTATTTAGTGGTGCAGTTATCATAATTGTAAGTCATTTGAGTTACCCCCGTCGCACACTGCCGTTAAGTTAAGTTAATTGCTAAGTTAAGGTTCAGATAATCCCATCGCACACTGCCGTTAAGGTAACCGTAACTTAAGCCTTAACGGCAGTGTGCGACGGAATTTCTTAAGTTAAGGCTAACCGCAACGCGAACAGTAACGTTTTTTCTAGAGTTAAGTTAAGTTTACCTTAACGGCAGTGTGCGACGGTTTCGTTAAGTTAAGGTTTTTTGTTGACTGATTTTGGCAATATTTAGATAGAATTTGTATATGCATTAATAAATTGGCATAAACAAACAGTGAAAATTAACATGCCAATCAGGTGACGATTGTATTGTAAGTAAGTAGCGTAAATAACATATGCCCGCGTTTAATAAAAACAATGCGATTAGTGCAACCAGTGATTTCATTAGTTAAAGTAACGATGGTTCATTCACACTGCACGTGCAAATATTGTTTCAAAACATGAATTTTTTATTATAAAATAGTTGGCTTTAAATGTTTCGATGTTTTTTGAATAGAATGCTGTATTTTTTGTAGTATACATTGTGAGACAGTCATTTTTAACAAATGTTGAATATATTCAACGTTGTATACTAAATACAACATAATTGTTTAGATGATTACATAACTTATAATAATTATTCAAACATCATCTGTTATATACTAAATAATTTGGATTAAATTAAGTTTGCAAAATTTGAAAAATCAAACAGTAATAAATAGATAAATTGCTAAGTTAACCAAAATTATAATATCATTTTTTACATCGTGCACTTTATTCATTAATTTTATTATATAAATATAATGTAATCAAGCATCTGCTTGTCTTCAATTTAATCATACATGTAAAATCTAATTAGCCGCGGAAAGGAGGGTATTCTTATGCTGAAAACAAATGCATTAGGGTTTGCATAATAAAAATACACCTTACAGCATTCTTGCAATCATCTTGTATTTGATAAAATCTGTGCAAATAATCAACGCCCCTAATGACTAGTTATCTATACACCATTTAATATAATTACTATTTCTTTGGTGTGGTGAAAATCAATTGAAATATTATTTACATTTAATACCGTGTAATTATTTTGAGTCTCACCTGTTGCAAGATATCTTAAATTGCCAGGCGCATATCTAGTTCAATAGGTTTACGAAAGTTTGTCAACCTTTTTGAAATCAGCAGCTGAACCAATTCCATAAAGATATTCGAATTCCACTGCGGAAATATGCAAATAATTCCTAAACCTGTAGGATCAAATTGTTTTAAACGTCTAAAAGTAGGTTCTTCTTCCTCTCTTAAGGCCAAATATGGATTTATCCAACGTTTCCGAGTTATTTCAGTTTCTTCTTCAGTAAGCATTATTGCAAACATGGTGAAACTAGCTTGGCTTAATATTGCAGCTCCTTGAAATTTGCGTTCGATTTTATGAAATATTGAAAAATCGTGAAAAAATGCGCAATTAAACGGAGGTGCGCATTTAAACGGGTGCGCAGATTCGCGAGAGGTTACTGTATAGCAAGGCTACTTTTAAAGCCAGTAAGTAATCACTGCAAAAAATATAGCGGAAGACATAGATCAAATAACTAAATAGCAAATATTTAGATTTAACATACAGTCAACATAACTCTGCTGAAATTTACAAATAGAGAATATATATTTTTTTTCAATAGTGAGCACTTTAGTATATTCATAGAAGTACAAAAACGTTAATACAAATGTTATCAGATAATATGTGAAACACCAAGAAAGTTAAATATAAGTTGATCAAAGAATGCAGTCAGCTTAAGTAATCTGCAATTTTATCTTCTGTTGATACCAAGAGGATCGAGAGATACGTCTGTCTATTGATCATAGGAATTGCAATAGCAACTGGATAAGGTAAACCATAACTTTCAGATATTATAGTATCACCAACCTTTGCTTTGTATGCAGCATACATAAGTATCATGGCTTCTTTCGAAAGATAAGTTGACGTCCACCTTTACATGGATCAATTCACAACGACTGCATATGCTCAGGATTTTATGTAAGCTACAGCAGCTGATTGATTCAGATTGAAATTACGACTGCAATAAGCATACTTTTAAAAGGAATATCCTTATATATATAATATGTAACTAGCTCCCATAGTGTAATGTGATTGGTACGCATGAATAATATTGTCAGATATGAACAATAAAATAGCTGTGAATTTATTGTTCATTTTAAGTGATTTAGTTAAAAATTGATCATAAAAATGAATGAATTTATTTGTTAGCCATTGTTTATATATTTTTAATTCATATCCAGTAGATATCCAAGGATCAGCTACCCTGATAGAGAACATCAAGGTCGTGGTGGCCTCAGGGTTTAGTTCTTCTATACTGTATTGAAGATTAAACTTGCTCCAGAGCAAAAGACTGTTAAACATCAGAAAGCAGATCGGATGATAGAACAGAAAAAGCGGTGGTGGATTCTCCAAATTGAGAATGGGCTGAGCACATGACAAACCGAATTTGCACCTCATGGACTTACTTTTTAAAGACCTTTTAGATGATTCTTTCAAAATTTAGAGCGTCCAATAGCTTTCAAACACTTGGGGTGGCCTAGCGAGCCCAACCCTAACCTTAACTCTAACCCAAATCGTAACCCTAACATAAGCCAACTCGCACTTTAGTGTAGCATAATCCAAAGCATAATGCTGCTAAGAAGAGAAGATCGGATGATTAGTCAGTAAACAGAATTAACATCGAATTATTATTTATTGATTGTGAATTAAAAACAATTTAAATTTAATTATCATCATTATGTTTGTAAAATGCAACTAAGAAACAATATTGCCAATTAGTACTTGTTGACGAACAATTTGGCAAAACGAAGGAGGCGATAACGCTTCCATTATTTTTAGCCGTTTTGGCAGACGATAAATTCAAATTTCGAACGACAGGTACTTGTTGAAGTTGAAACTATAAATAGAGCGGCAATCAATTTGGAAAACTGTTGAAGTAAATTCTTCGGAAATCTTATTCTTAGATTTAGCTTGGTTTGGTTAATACTAATCAATGTCAAGCTAAACGGTAGATGCATTAGTAGCGGCGAGGGCACAGATCGGGAACGATTCGAGGGTCCTTGATCCGAGCCACGAACCTGCGTTTATGTTTGATAGGGTTATCAATTTCAACCCAAAGGCTTTCGAATTTTTTTGAGCTTATTATATCATTTCGTTGCTTTGGATGAAATGATTTCGGAACTAGAAGGAGTACCCCGCCCCCTTGCTTTTACCGAGTATATTACAAAATGAGTTCTATCTTTTCTGAATAATTTATATAGGTTATTGTTATCTGACCAGACAATGTCAAGGTCATTGCAGTTAAACCATGTCTCAGTAATGGCTAGCACTATATTTTCATAAAAATTGCTAATAAGTTATGACTTGCAATTGCAATTTTTATTAGATAAATTCTCAGGGCATTTAAATGAACGTAATTAATCATATCTTTCTTAGATGAAACATTTTTTAGATATTTTTCATAATTGAGCAAAGGACCAGGATTTGCTTCGATTCCATGTTTAAGTAATAATAAAAATTTTAAAACCAAAAATGCCAAAAGCTCTTTGAAGGGATTTTTTCTAGGTATATCTGTTATTGGAAAAATGCTGATAAAAGTTGCAAACTTAGATTTTAAGAAAAATTTGTGTTGGTGAACTACCCGTAGTCTTAGCACTACAAAGATAAATAAATCCATACCGTTTAGTAAAAAGTTAATAAGCGTCGGAGCTTTAGTACCTCGGAAGGTGAGAAATGATTAGGCGGTGTAGTTGAAAGGACTTCGGCGTACGTTTGCGGGTGCGGNTAAATTCTGGGCATTTAAATGAACGTAATTAATCATATCTTTCTTAGATGAAACGTTTTTTAGATATGTTTCATAATTGAGCAAAGGACCAGGATTTGCTTCGATTCCATGTTTAAGTAATAATAAAAATTTTAAAACCAGAATTGCCAAAAGCTCTTTGAAGGGATTTTTTCTAGGTATATCTGTTATTGGAAAAATGCTGATAAAAGTTGCAAACTTAGATTTTAAGAAAAATTTGTGTTGGTGAACTACCCGTAGTCTTAGCATTACAAAGATAAATAAATCCATACCGTTTAGTAAAAAGTTAATAAGCGTCGGAGCTTTAGTACCTCGGAAGGTGAGAAATGATTAGGCGGTGTAGTTGAAAGGACTTCGGCGTACATTTGCGGGTGCGGGGCGTAGCGTCCTTGATTAATCGTTGCTGGTGAGTACAAGGTACGTGATTGCCTGTGACGTTGCTTGGTTTACCTTCAAATCTTTTTCATCGATTCACTTCCATTCAATTATTTGAAGCCACACAACTAGTTTCTTTTCAATTTATATTAGTGATTGTTCTTATTCAGACTATATATTAACTAATAGTAAACAAAAAGAAAACAAAGCCACAAAGTTGCTCTCTTCCCATTTTAGTTGCTCTGATTTAAATAGCCAAGCATATGCACTGCAATTTAGAAACACATTGTGAATTTTCAAAATTTTTGTTTGTTCTAAACTTTTTATTCAAATATTTTTTTGCATGCAAATGTCGTACAATGACGGAGGAGAATCTATTTAATATCAACTAACATTTCAAAAAACTTTAAAAATTGACATATCAGTGCCACTTCCCAATTGTTTCAGTTTCCATATTTTTTTCAGTAAAATTCGAAGTTGAATTTTTAGCGTAAAAACACCAAGGAACTCCACTGACCTTGATAGGAAGCCAGCAGCATCCTTTGATTTCACAGGTTGCTTCATTTGCACCTGGTTTTGGATGACAGTTTTCTTTATCGGCATTCTGGATAGTTGTACAAATTGAAGTTGCATTCTTAGCATAAAAACACCAAGGTACTCCACTGTCCTGGCTAGGAAGCCAGCAACATCCCTTACTTTCACAATTTGTTTGGTTTGCACCAGGTGATGGATGGCAGTTCGCCTTATCAGGATTCCGGATAGCTTTGCAAATTGAAGTTGCATTTTCAGCATAATAACACCAAGGTATTCCACTTTCCTTGACAGGAGACCAACAGCATCCCTTGCCTACGCAATTTGTTTCATTTGCACCACGGGATGGATGGCAGTTTTTCTTTTCAGCATTCGGAATAGTTTTACAAACTGAAGTTACATTTTTAGCATAAAAACACCAAGGTATTCCGCTGTCCTTGCTACGAAGCCAACAGCATCCCTTGCTTTCACAATTTTCTTTATTAGCACCTGGTTTTGGATGGCAGTCTTCTTTATGCTTATCTTGGATTGTTCTACAAACTGAAGTTATATTTTGGTCAAAAAAGCACCATGGTATTGTTGTAGTATTGCTTATTGGAATCCAACAACATCCCTTTTTGTTGCAGTTTTCTTGATTAGCACCTGGTAATGGATGACAGTCACTTTTGCGAGAATCTGGTATATACTTGCAACCGCTGGGATTCAATTTGGGATCAAATTTGTAGAAGCACGAAGGAGTTCCTCGATCACTCGAGAGAATCCAACAGCACCCTCTTGCTTCACAGTTGCTTTGTGTTACACCGGGAGTTGGGTGACAATCGACTTTGTGAGAGTTTCGAACACTTGAACAAGTATTTGAGGCATACGCTATTGCTAAAACAGTGTATATAATACACAAAATAGCTTTACACTTAGACGTCATTTTTATTGTTGATTAATATGACAAACAGTTGTTTTATACTAAACAAAACAAATATTTCCGCATTCCATTAAGAAGTGTCTTTTGCATCATGGAAAATGCCCTCTAATCATTACAGAATGTTAAAAATATTATGTTCATAATTTTATCTAAACTTCGAAATTTCAATTCATTTTACCACTGCTTCATTATTAAGTATATTTTAAAGGATTGCCTATCATGGTAAACTACTCAATAACAGTGAGGAAATTTTCTATAAATATAGGTTTATTGAAGAAATTTGCAGAATCTCAATTTTCCTTCATAAATAATCCATAGATAAAGTGTATGAAAATTTAAGTAAACCCTTTTGTTTATCACATGTTAAACTTCTTTGCCGTAATTTGTTTTTCAATAGCAAATCATTTAGATTGTGGTTGAATCGGGTCATTGGAATTTCACCCAACTCAATCTGATAGCTAAATTGAAGAATCTTAATTTCAACTAAAAAAAAATATGACATTGTTATAACAGGTAGTTTAATTCAACTCCATTCGCAAATTAGCCTCATGAACTAATGGAATGATCTGAAACCACCCAATAGAGAATTGTCTTTTCTGACATTCTTACACTTTAACCTCTCACGGTCACGAACTTCTGACTATGCACTCGACCCATCTGAACGGAACTTAAGTGATATGTTTACGGAAAATTTTATATTTTGAGGCTTTACACCGTCTTACTATCTGAAAATTACAAACATCGGCACCAGGAATAATGTTCATCATAAATGATCACCATAACAGGGGAGCACATTTACTCCTAGATATGTCCATATCGCAGGATTTAAAAATTTTCTAGTAGGCTTAGAGAAAATTTTCTGAAATTGTGAACAAAGCCGAGTGTATCCTTATCGCTATACATGGGTCTTTTGGGCATAATGTAAGTATAACACCTCTTGACAAGACAGACTGTTCAGTAATTATATAGTCTGAAGCTACCTCATTTGATAAGAAAATTTTGAAAAATTCAAACGTTCTTTAATAATTGTATGAATTGAAAATTTTATGAATATTAAAAATCTAAAATTATGGTCATAAAAAGGAAACAACCTTAAAAGCGCAGTTTGTTTAATTGCAATATTATCATAATTCATTGATTTATTTCATTAATGTGTCCACTTCTGCTATAACATATCTTTACTAGGTCACGCATTTCAAATTTAGTTTGTTTTTTATAACTATGTTCAGACTTCTTAAGGTTGTTTCATTTTTCAAGTTTATGAACATAATTATAGATTTCCAATATTCATAAAATTTTAAATTCATAAAATTATTTTGAACTTTTCAAAATGTTCTTATGAAATGAAGTAGCTTCAGAGTATAAAATTACTGACCAATCTATCTTGTCAAGAGGTGCTATTCTTCCATAATGACAACTACAGTTTTTTTTACCAAAGATCAGTATTCTAGACATTAAAAAATCCGAGTAAGACATTCAAAGATCCGAAATATTTTTTATATATCTTTAGTAAGTACAGAACTAGAATGTGCCTCCTGTTCCCACACTCACAGTGATGCTGACGATCTACCAACAATATTTAGGCGATCTATTGAGTGATTGATTGTTTTACAGTTATATTTGATATACATTTACAATAGTATTTTTGAGTTATTGTAAGTATTAATAAAACTGATATTCAATTTTCAAAATTTCATTGTGAGTACTGCTTAGCAGCCAAATAGTTACAGTAAAATTCCAAAAAATATATATTTTATCTATATTATTTTAAAAATATTATTGATTTTTTCATTGTTACATTTCTTTAGAATTGCCGCAGTTTTTTAGGCAGCTTTGCATTTTACATTAATCTTTTTCCAATAAGCAAGGTGGGCTTAGGTCGAATTGTAAAAGATTTTAACTAATGTTTTTCTGTTAAGACTTGTAGAGATATGTGTGGAACCTTGTGAAATCATGCTAAATCCCTTAAAACTGAAACTTAGAAAATAATTCCAATATATTCTTACTACTTTGCCAGTTTCTAATTGTTAATATTTATCTGCATAAAGAATATATCATATCTTATTCGTGCTTCACACATACCTTTCTATTGCAGAGAAGAAAGAATTTTAACAAAAATGTATCGTCTTTACCATTTTTTTGAAAATTACAACAAGTTATTTTCGATTAAAATATTGTAAATATGTATATGCATAGATTGATGTAGATCCGTTATTCCCGTGTCCTGCTCCCATTGGATTGGAGATAACAAAAAATTAAATATATCACAGTATTTGACAATTAGCATGCATAACGTTAACGTCAATAGTAAAAAAATCATAATGCATTTATTTTTATTGCGCGATCAATTAGTTTAGCAAGGCAATAACGGTTGTACAATTGACCTTTCTTTGACCTTCAGATACAAGGGAACATCGAAGAGCCTGGGAAAGCATTCTCAAGCGGAAATGCATTTTAGACTCCCCAGCCTCGCGTTAAGTTTCAATTCTTTCAGGTATCCGTATTATGATGTTGTACACTTTTTCAATTGGGCTTAATTCCCAAATGTATGGTGGGAAGCGGTTTTCTATTTGTTGAGGAACACCCTCATTACATTGAAGAAGATCGTCTAACCCATTATAGCAAGAAACATTGTCAATTGTAGTAATAGAAGTTTCGTTATTTCAAAACGCCGATTCATACAAAACTTCCTTCACGAAGTTGAACATGCCTTTTTGCTTTGCGCCATCTCGCTTTATTGAATATAGTGCAGATTACTGCAATGAAGTGAAATTGCCAACGTCTAAGTCAAATGCGGAAGCCTTTGGTTACTGACTATACATTTAGCAGGATTGCCTTACAGACAGCTCCGACTCATCCAAAATATGAAATTTTGAGCATTCAAGTTATTGGCACCAGGGGCATTTTTCTTGCACCTGGCATTATTCTTCATGCTATTCCGTAGAGTATGGTTCATTTAAACATTTCTTCATCGTGTATAAGCCACTGTTGAGAATTAAAATGCTTCATAATTAACCATATAAAAAATTCAAATAGGAATGAAGAACGTGAAGCCATTAATATCCACACAGAAATATGACAAGCATACTTCTGAACTGGGATCATTCAAAAAATCAAGCTCATAATCAATCAGAAACTGGTGCACTTGAGGTTCGATGAAGACGCATGCTGAAATGTGTTCATTCCTCAACTTTGTAAGACTAATTTATAAATGATATCAAAGATGCAAATGATATCGTGAGGCAAGCTAAAACAAACAGACAAACATATTAACAGATACTTTGACTTAAACAAAATATAAATGTAACTAATTGTTTGTGGTATCATTTAGCACATTTTAGATGATTTTTGTAATGAAAATATGTGCAAGAAACTAGAAAATAATCTCTAAATAGAAAAGTGGGATTTTAGAAACTGGAATTTTGCGGAAAAGCTATGTCTTGGAAGTGAAAATAATGCTATGTTCGCTCTTCCCATGTAATTTTGGCATATATGAACTTTCTTGAAAAAGATTGTGTTGGATAATGTAATTGACGAAATGATAAATATATCTCTGACTTTGTGTATTGTGTGTGGTAAGCTGTCGTTTATTTGACCTTAGGCTGAGCCTTGGGTCCGAGAAAGTTTCAAAGCTTTTAAAAATCGACTGTGCAATTCAAAAATGGCAAATCTCTCATGTCCTTCAGGTATAGTAATAAATTTAACCGCAATGCAACGTAATGTGTAATATTTTAGGTAGTGATGAGAAATACACTTTGCTATATCACAAATTTTCTTCTTATTAATTGATAAATACGCATTATATTAGTTCTGGGGAGAATCATATATAAATGCAAATGTGCAGTTTCCCAGCAAGGGGTTGCAGTGAGCGCTTTGTGATTTTAAGAACAAATCAAATGCTTTTAGAAGGTTTTCTGTTAACAACTCATACAGTATCAAGACACTATACGTAGGTATCTGGAATGAGCCTAGATGCTATTGATTCTTAATGTATATCAACATTGGAAATATGCGAATCGCTCTTACTAGTGAATTTATTCTCAGAGAATTAATGATATTAGATAAACTAATAAAAGTTTTTGAGCTTTGAAACATTGGATCAGGTATTTGCTCATAGGATTGTTTTTTAGCTAGCACTATATTTTTGCTGAAGTTAAATGGATCAAATTGCACATGTGATTTCCTAACAAATGATCCAAGAATGAACAGAAGTGCTATTCAAATATTTTCCCAGCTTTTGCTCAAAGTTTCAGCCCTGCTACAGAAAACTTAATCAAACATAAATTTATGCAGCTGCGGTAGTAATTGATTATATGTCAATTACATTATAAACTATTGTTTATCTATAAGGCTTAAAGTTCTTAATTTGATATTTAACGTAAAATGTAACTTTACCCACAATTGTCCGTACAGATAAAAGATGAAATCAGAGATTTATATTCATTTCAATTTTTCAATTCCAATTCCAATTCCAGCAGACCAATAATATCAACTTCAATTCTAATTCCAATTCAATTGTTAGTAAAATTTATAATATATATTTCCATTTTTAACGTTTGCATAAAATTAAATATTTAATTGACGTGATACATTAACCGATAATCAGCGTTGTAAACAGTGCAATCGGGCTTTTATGCGGGTATAAGAAATAATTTTTCGAATTATGTGGGTTTCTAAAGTCAATTTAGAATGCCAATTTCTAACTCAATTCTGATCACTTTCTTCAATTCCAAATCCAATTCCCGCCCTTAGAAATTGGTTAATTCCAATTACAATTTCCGCAAAAAATCAATTACAAATGATTTTGAAGGAGTTTAAATCCCTGGATGAAAATGTCTGTTGATGATCAGGGATTGCATTTGGTTCAAATGAAAGAAACTATTTCAAAAATATTAAAAGTATGTAGAAATGCATGCACAATAATTTGTATTAACACTGTGAAAAATTCCCAACGAAAAAGTATGTAGTGGGAATGCATTAATGAACAGTTCAAAATGTATCAAGAAATTAATTATGAAGCAATTTTCTTATCACATCAGTCTCCTCTGTGATTTGCAAATTACAAAACGAATATGTGTGAACATTTTATCAAGTATAGTTATGTGTAAACAGTTAATAAAGTTAAAAAAAAATTATTTTCTGCCGCAAACAGAAGATTTTCATTTCCATTGCAGCTAAAAAAATGTTAATTGTGTGCGAAACTCAAAGAAAAGTTAAGTGTCCAAATGCTTACTAAAGCTGTGAGCATTATATTAAAAATCTTTTTCGCTATGCAATTAATAGATCTAGCGGAGCAATGTTTGTAAGATTTTTGTGGTCAAATTTAGAATGTTTTTATGGTTCTCATGATTTNCAGAAGATTTTCATTTCCATTGCAGCTAAAAAAATGTTAATTGTGTGCGAAACTCAAAGAAAAGTTAAGTGTCCAAATGCTTACTAAAGCTGTGATATGAGCATTATATTAAAAATCTTTTTCGCTATGCAATTAATAGATCTAGCTGAGCAATGTTTGTAAGATTTAGAATGTTTTTATGGTTCTCATGATTTATCACAAATTCAGTTACTTTATAAAAAGAATTTCGTAAGCAAAGATGCACTCGTTGGTGGTGACGTAGAGGCTTCTTTTTAAAAGTTGGAGATGGGACGTGGAAGAACCAAATGTCATTCGCTTAATGATAACATAATTTGTTTCAAAAGGTACACCATGTTTGAACGAAACCTTTATGTCAAATGTTATATTCGGAAAGTTTGATATTTTGTCTATAATTACAACTTTTGAATATTTGAATAAGATTTTTCCGATTTGAACGAATTTCTATTTCTCATCAAAAAATTACAAAACTTTGTGAAATGGATCAAATGTGTTAGTTTTGAATATATCTACATAAGACACATCGTTATATTAAGCTTAAATTATATTACTATTCTAATCTAATATTTCTAATACTCACATTTTAACGATTAATTTGGTATTTATAGATAAAAGTATTAATCGAATATTTTACATATATGTACCTGCATATGTACATGAAACTGCATCTGTTCTTGGTGCGTATGCATATTTGAGTTCTGCAAGACCATTTAATCCCATGGCACTGAGATTTGGCACTAAGTACTTCAGTGGGGGTGGGACAAACTAAGGCTTCGGATCATAAACAAAGAAATGTGTATAATGAATTTAAGTATACTAGACAGAAGGATTGCCAAATTGTCCAAAATTGAAGCTAAAGGCAACGCCATAGTACAAGAAATTTTCACAGAACTGGTAGAGAAGAATCTGATACAAAATCCCAATGGAAGTTGTTGGTACTTGGGCCCCATAAAATTCTGATCCTAGTGCACATGTGTTTTCAGTGCAAATGTTGAATGCTGTATAATGGTCAGGCGTGTGGATCCCAGTAGATTGGGGTGGTTAAGCCCCTTGTTTCTTGGAACCATAGTGCTTGGCTGCTTCAATCAAAAGATCCGTGAGTTTAGATTTTTGCTATCGGCGCAAATTATGTAAATAGTGTTTCTTACGAACAAAAAATAGAAAGATTTTGTCAATGGCAGTTTTTGGAATTAGCATTTTACATATATATGCTTGATACTCTCTGAGTAGGCAAAGTTAAATCATATTCTAAAAGGATAATGTTTAGAGTTTAGTTTTACATGGTAAGCTAAAATTAGTTGTTCAAAAGAGTATAACACTTTTCTAGATAAAATTAGGCTTCCTGTATTTTGAAGATATTTTAGCTCACTTTAATCAGGTGTTTGCTATTTGTCTTGTTTTTTATAAAATCTTTAGAGTAAATGCGATTGGTTTGATGATGGACAAATTGGGGCAGAGTGAGATTTTCAAATGCTGAATTGACAAATATTACTGCAACATTGTCAAATATATATGCCGCAGTGCTTGCAATAAAGATTTGAAAACAATTAAAGCAATGTACAATTTTTACTTCCATCTGCATATACAGGGTCCGGCAAAAAACCTCCCTGATTTCAATAGGTATTTGCAAAAAGAATAAAACACATGCAGAACAATAACTTATATTTGTGATTAGCCTATACGATGCCATTTTACATCAATTAGTACACTTTACTTGGTTTTGAAAATTATATAATTCCTTTATTTACATGACATAAATAATTTAGTAACTAACGCTAATAAATTTGAAAATCAAAAAAACATAATATAAACACCAAATTTTTGTTGAAAATTTTATGACGCTAAATATTTACGCCCCTTACAAAATGTTGCGTTGTGCAACACAACAGAACTTAAAATTCTACACAACACACAACGGCAAGCCTGATAACCATACATGATAGATGTCTAGGAACATCTTCTTAAGGAGTGTTCCCACTATCGACTTTTATCAGCAGATTTTAATCGAAAATGCAATTATTTTCGTTCACATTGGCGATTTTTTATCATCCGATTTTTTATCAGAAAAAGCGGAGTTGGAGGAGCGTTCAGACTATCGATTTTTTATCAGATGATAAATTATCATCTTTTGATTGACAGTAAGAAAAACAACTACATCTGTTTATGGATTGGTTTGTATTGGAATGTAAACAATGTTTGCCTATTTTGAAGTTGAAATATTTCAACGACAATAACTTACGTTTTGGAAGTCTGTTCCCTACTTGAGAAGTAAACAATTAGTTTCAAGTAGCTATTCGACTAGTTTTAGTACCGTTCAAACTATCGACTTTTATCAGCTGATAAATTATCAGATGACAGTAATTTGGTTGTCTTGCCAAAAAATCGGATGGAGCGTTCAGACTATCGACTTTTATCAGCCGATAAAAAAGCAGATAGAGTGTTCACACTATCGACTTTTATCACCGATTTCTTGACAGATGATAAAAGTCGATAGTGGGAACACACCTTTAGACATTCAAAAGCCTCAGTGAGGTCATATTCAATGTCTAAGTTCAAAGTGATGCATATTGTAAAATGCACTCGATTTTATTGAAGTTACTAATACACAATCTTATTTGTTTTTCTACATATTTCCGGCATTTTAGATAAATAATTAGATGCATGAAGCAATGAAAATAAACACTTAAATATTTCTTGTATGCGCAACAGTGACACACAACATTTTACACCTCTTTGCATACTCAATTTAATAATTCAAATTAAAATTATGAAATTTAGCAAGAAAGAGAGTGGCAGATTTGTTTGAAAGTGTGAACATTGACACAATTATTATTCCACTTACAAATATGATAACAGGAATAACGGGTGGTTAGTTATACATAATCACTAATACATTCCTTATTGTGAAAATCTATGTGAAAAATTTCATTTGCTAATTTTTTTTAATATGGCTCTTGGCATTGTGATGTGTGATTTATTACTGAATAGACAAGTAGTTCATTTATTGATTATCCTTCACGGCTATTCCTGCTTCTATTGTTATGAAATTGATGTAAAAATACATTTCTGTTTGTATTATACCTATGTGACCCTTTTCATGAATATTTCTTATCAGATCTCTTTTGTAGTATTCAAGTATAGGTATTCTCAGGGTATTTTCCTCCATGTATAACAAGCTGTTGTTATTAGTTTTGAATTTGTATCTTTTAAAATGGCTATTTGCTATGTTGGTAATTAATGTCGCTGGTTTTTTCACTTGTTTATGATTTCTTGTAATATTCCATTTTCAGTAGGTATTGTTTTTCTTTTTTGCATGCTTTGATTTCTGGAAACTACTCATATTCATTGTACAGTATAGATTCAAATTATTTTCGTTCTCCACTCACTTTTCTAAATCTTTTGATATTTAGTTAATGCAGTCCAAAAATCAGTGTTGCTATGGAACTTTCCTTTGTATAGTTGCTAGTAAACTGAAATTCATTTGATATTCTATCCACCCTGATACAATTGATGATTTTTCACCCAAGAATTTGTTATCTATGAGTAGTAATGGCCGAGTGAAGTACGTGGACATTTTGACCTTGGCGGAGATGTCTGCCATTTCTATGATTGTGTACTTTGGCCGTCTCTGTATCTCTGACGTCATTGGAATATGTTGTTTTGTTGACAAAAAATTTTGTTTGCAGTCTATTGTTTAAAATGTAGCCAATTTTCTATAAGAAATTTTCAAAATCCCATGAGATTAGCTTTGTTCAAAATGTAACATTTTTATAGACATTACATAAACAATTTTTATATACTACTGAATTTCTATATTCAAAAATTACCGTTTTTCAAATTACATTTTATTGCTAATTTCCCTTGACGAAAGTCATAACTAGCAATTATTTTCAAACGAAAACATTTATTTAACATTGAGAAAAATATATACATTGCACAGACGACACATGTCAATAGCAAAAATAAAAACTTTTTTAAACTTGAATTGATAATTATTTCCAAGTAAAAGTTATTTTTAGAATATAAATACATACTTCCACAGACCACCATGCAGAGAAAACGAACATTTATAAATAATAAATTTATTTACAAAGAAAATATAAAATGCGCTAGTAAATGATAAAGTTCATATAGAGAATTTCATCTACAGTTCAATGAACAAAGATAATATTCGTCATGTCTTCATTGTTGGATAGGAATAGTGGAGAAAACAGACACAAGAATATTCCAAGATAAACGTTCTTCTTTAAATAATGTTATTGATGACACTAAAACCTTCAATCAGTACAATACAAACAGAAATTGAAATAGTGATAGCAATTTTAATCTTTACATACAAAACTAACAGAAATAATGGAAAACAATACGACGTAACAATGAGAAACAATATGTATTGTTCTGCAAAGTGTATTGTCACATCATGATTTTCACAGATTACATCTAACTTAATGGTTAATAAACAAGTCAAATAAGGTGACGTTCACAATCAAAAGCACATGATGATTAACAATTAAATGTGCAACAAACAAACAATGTTTTATTTACAATGAAACATATATACAAACTGGCATCACAACGTATTTACAAAAACAGTGTTAGTCCATCTAAAATATACATTACTGTTTTCATTGAAATGTGTGCAAAGATGGTCTATATCAATAATGTAAAATTTTAAAAAAAGACATGTCTACCATTGTAATATAATGAATCTTTTTCACAATCTTCTATTTTAATTCATTTGACATACCTGTAATATTAAATCTAAATAAGTTTATTGCTTTCATTACTGCCAAATATTTAGGCAATCGTGATAATGGCATTAGCATTCGCATTCATATGCCAAACATGCCATCACGACGAGATCTGAGCAATCATGCAACATTTATAACCTTCATTTGAGAGCAAAACATTTAATTCGTCGACACAATTAGAAAACATTTGATTGCTTGTGCGAGTGTATATCATTCTAAGCAACAGCAAGTAGATGCATCTACACTGGCGCTTTTTCTAACTACACAGATGTCAGCAAATTATTGTTTGTATTCAGTAGATAAGTCTAAAATCTCGTGTGTTGTTGCGCCAGCACAGGTATTTACGTTAGTAATATCTTCATAATAGTAAGGACGTTAATATACAGAACTAACAACTGTGTAGAAAAATCGGTAGGCTGACAATGAATATATGCTTGTATTGACAATTTTGATAATTAACTACTAATATACAAATTCAAAAAGTAAATATTAGAAATAGATTGAGAATACAATAAAAGTAATAAATATTTACATATATTTGCAATCTTAAAAACATTCATAAAAAAACAAATCAAAGAATTAAAATTATCTATTTATTTGAAAACTTTCGCTTTACACGAGAAGTTTTTGAGCTTCGTGAGCTGTATTCTGCTTCATAATGGTTCCTTTCATTAAAATAAGAGCCAATGATCTTATCAATGAATTGTTGATGAAATCATCAAAAAAATAATTTTCCGCGAGTGATAGCAAAAACTTAATAAAAAGAGAAAAGCAAGTTATGTTAGGCAAATTTGAATATGTAGAGTAACATAATTTACAATATTGAAAAAGTCTTTCAGATGGAATTTTCAAGTTTCCCCTGAAACAAAATTAAGGAATGTCGAACTATTTGAATACTCTGATTCCCATGTAGCTGAAGGCAAGTTTTCCTTAAATGCCAAATAACCAGCAACATAAAATAGAGCATCGTCTTCACAGTTAGAAAATTTGTAGTTCAGAAGAAAACTACGAGCACTATCAATAGAAGCAAGTTAAGCAGCAGACATGGATCGTTGACAACAACTTCCTTCATGATCAACATTAAAATCATTTATGTCAAGTTTAGAGAAAACATCCAATTGTCGAACTCGTAATGAAGAAGCAAATTGATCCCAACCAATGAAATAATTTCCACCACTTAGTTGACGAATTACACCAAATTCTGCCTCAAGTCTATCAGATACAATTTTTCCAAGCAAAACATAAGAAAAGTCATAAGGTACTGTATCAACGTGACGGAAATCCTTCATTGTCTGTGCATTGGTGACACAGGCACGTGCTTCCAAACTCACTCTTTGTTTCTCTACGTGTCGTGCAACTGATTTAGTTTGAATAGAGAGTGATGATGGCAATCCAAACAAAGAAGGACTCCTTGGTAGAATGTGTCCTTTCACATATAATTTTGGTGAGGAAGTTGGCCAATGCTTTTCACAAACTCCCATTGATTTTGTGGGGGTTTCTAAAATAAATGATCACACTAAGACATTTTTTCAAATCTCAAATGAATAAATAATTTGCCTGTATACAACCATTTTTAATAACAGGAGCTATATAATAACACTAAGCCCAAATATTCAAAAAATAAAAATAATGGCAGCCTCAAATAGGCATTTTGCAAAACAACATGGATTGAAATGATTTATTAAGCAAAATTAACGTCTACATCGTTAATACAGTCTATCATTCCGCCAGGCAAGTTAAATTGAATTCTCACGAACCATTCAAACTCAATCGACATAAAGTATTCTGAATATTATTACAATTATTCGAATATATATATTTAATGGCGTTATTGTACTTTAGGGGACCCAGTTTGAGTGACGTCATAAAATGGGTATTAAACTCTAACCTTAACCCTAACCCTACTCCCCAACCAATGCAATTGTATTGCATTTCATCTTGTTGATTAATTTTTTGCAAAATTTTTACGTTTTGGGGTAGGGATTGGGGTTAGGGTTAGAGTTTTATACTCATTTTATGACGTCACTCAAACTGGGTCCCCTAAAGTACAATAACGCCTATTTAATTATAAAATGTAATAAAGAATGTTAGTTTCAACAAAATGCAAACTCACCAATAATTTATTTGGCAGTGCATTTATCCAACGTTTTCTTTCATCAAGGTCGCTAGGAAATCCGAAAACTTTCAGTTTGTCTTTTCGTGGGCATACTTTTCCCTTTACATCATAATTTGATTTACAGTTATATACACTGCACTTTCTTGGCATACTTCTGTGTTACAAACTAGAAATGATGCGTGTATATCACGTGAAATGAATCAGAATTAAGGAATTTGTTATAAAAGGCGGGTAAACTGAATAAATCATTGAGTAAATAACAACAAGCGAGAAAGATAATTTGGAATAAAATCTTTCTCACTTTAAATTCAGCCTACCGATTTATTTGCACAAATCGCTAGTTGTGAGTCCTGTATATTAACGTCCTTGATAATAGATATCTTGGCCGTAAATGCCGCACTCGAGAGTGACCAATGACAAAGATTTCACGTTTTTTAGAAGTTTTTTTAACATTATAATCTGTTTTCCTGTTTAAATAAATCCAATAGACAATCTTTATCAAAATTGAAAAATAGATTTGCAAGTTTTGTTTTTGATAGATTACCATTATTCATCTGTGATAAAAGTGGAATCCGAGTGTTCTGGAATTCTAAAACTGTTGGAAAAATTATTAATTTTCGAGAATGTAAAAATTAATTCTGTAAAACACTAAATAAATTTTAAATTTTTCTGAAAAGAAATGCCTTTGAGGAAGATTGAATTTACCGCATCTGTTAGATGTTTACCGAAACTGCGAGAAACTTGCATTAGCTTAAGAGGTTACTATGTGGTAAAAAGATGGTTAACAAGCTTTTTAAGTGCTCCACGCGTTAAAATAAAAGAAAAGAATACTGTTAACGAGGGGGTACTCTAAAAAACGATGGGATAACTGAGGTGACATTAAACACTAAAATTGGCTAAAAATGTCAAGCTAAATTTGGAAATGAAAACAGATAGCCAACCAAACGATAATGACGTAGATCAGGGTATAAAAACCTTCAGAACTTCATAGAAAACACACACCCCAGCTTGATTCTCTGGAACGAAATATCAAGCAAAGACTTTGAGTAACGAAAAGACATTTCTCAGTTGTTCATTGATTTGGAAATTATTCCTACTTTCGTGGTAATCGTCAGGTAAAGATTTTGAAATTGATTTCATAATCATTAACTTTAGAGGTTTCATATCGCAGTAATTTTAAAGTGTGACTTTAGTTATTGGATTTGTTTATTATTGTGACTTTTATAAGCATTCTCCTGTTGTAAAATAAATAAGTATCATTTGTTTTATATTTGAGAATTTTTTTTTAGAGAGTAAAATTTCTAAATAAAAGTGTATCGAAAGTGATTCGACATTGTTGTAAAGAAATTAAGTATTGAAGGTGTTTAATGTTCAGAAGTACAAAGTAGTTTGTGTGTGGAATATTACATAGGGACTGATTGCAAATACAGAGTCCTTTAATTGAATTAGCATTAAAAGAATTAGAATTGTCAGAAAACATTAGGGTGTCATCTCTCTGTGGAAATTTAAAACGTTTTCAACATTAAGTTTTTGTCAGAGTTCCATTAGGGAACAAGAGATATCTAGTGAAGCGTGTTCTTTGAAGTAAAACTTGAAACTGTGTTAGTCAAGTAAGACCTTTTGGGAAACTTTGAATCAACGTAACGTAGTATTTTTATTGCATAAAACCTCTCCGCTAAACAACTCGTGTTGAGATAAAACTTTTTGGTTGTAGTAAATTCGTGAGAGACTTTAAGAAATATCAAAGTACAAACCGGTGGCTCTGAATAGAGGTTGTCCGCGGTAGTTAGTATAAATCATAAATTTTACGTGAGTGTGAACTATCGGTTTTAAAATTGAACCTACCATAACATATATTGTTTGTATAACAGTGCAGGAAAGGAACAGAAATTTTAATAATTCCGTGCACTTTGTTGTTGAGAAAAAGCAACTCAGTAAATTGTCCTATATTGTAAGACTATTACAAAGACGTATTGTCTGTGTAACTCTTAAAATAGTAGTGAAACAATCCGGGTTTTATTATTTATATCTCGTCGTGTTTCTAATACCATTTTAGAAGCTCGAGACTATAAACATTTTTGGTAACGTTGTCCTTATCAGATCCGGAACCTGTTAGTGGTTAATTTTTCCCGTCTTAGTAGTAATCTACTTTATAAAATCAAGGGCAGAGTTTAGCTGACCTGTCTTCTGATACTGGAATTTAGAGCAAAATAGTTCGCAATCATGTTAGATTTGTTTGTGGTGTTTAGTAAATTATTAGTTTTAGACTAAGTTTTAAAAACCCCGTTTTAAATCAACTTTACAGTTGTACTTAGTATTGAACTGTCAGTACAAGGAAATATTGTAAATTATTCTACAATCCTGAATGAGCAGTCGGATTTTAGAAATATTTTGACTCACTGATTAGAGTTAGAGGGACATTGACAAGAAATTTCTTGGTGTTTAAACATTAGCAGAGACAGTAGTCTTTCGTATTTTTAAAATTTAATAATCGGACTTTTTGATAGACTTTTGAGAAGTTTGAGTTCAACCCCTTGTTGGTACATTGAACACCCGCGTGATCTAGGATTTATTCTCTGGGAGTTAATTTCCTTTCTCAGCTACACTTTAGGTCATTTGACTCCTGAGTTAAAAAATCGCTTTCACGACACATCAAAATATTCATACTTATAAAAAATTTGTAGAAGAATTTCATGACGGACTGCTTACTGTATTACAACTACTACTACTACTACTAGTAAAGCAATTTATTGCCGTTCTATAAACTACATAATTAGTAAACAACTATTCACAGAATGATCAACATAGCAAGTTCATTATCAGACAATGGACTTTGCAAGTTTTGAAAGAACTCTACATTTGATAGTTTTTTAGAACAAATTTGCAAAAATTGGATATGCGTAAATTATATGGAAGATTGTTAAAGATATGCCTGTTTTTTATTAGCATTCTTTTTGTATAGATTGCTTTTCGATTGTTGTAATTTAATGAACTTTGCACATGACCTAAGTTTAAAATAGTGCTTTTGTCCGTTAGAATTGTGAAAAAGTATTCACATGTTAAATACTTAGTGTATGCGTAAGGCCTCATTATTTGATATGACTGATAATATTCACTCACATGAATAAATCTTGGAACTCTAAAAACTGTTTCAATAATCCAGTTAGAAATTTTGTCTAATTTACTTCATGTAGACAAATTTTTTCCAACAGTCAAAGATGAACCATAACTAATAGCACCATAAATGTGTGAGCGAACATACTTAATTAGGAACTCTTTTGGAATGCAATTAATAAGAACTACAACTCTGGTCCTTAGAGTAGCTAATTTACAAATTTTGACTTCGAGGAAATTTGAAAAATCTAATTTGTAATTCGAACATACACCTAAGTAGGATACTAATATAGTATTGGTTTCGTTTTTTGTCTATTGATACTGAGATCTTTTCAAATCTTTGTTTTAAATCGATGTATGCAACATGATAAACAGAGATTTATTTACATTGAGATTCGATTTGTTTTTATCAAAACAAGTTTTTATCTTACAAAGATTCTTGATAATTTTTGAGCTCTTTTACATTCAGCAGATACATGTATCATCAGCATGCCGAGTACTCTAAACAATCTGCAATATCATCGACATACAGGCTGAATAAAATAAGACCATGTATTGAGGGTTGTGGTACGCTTCTATTTACTCTAATAGTGGACGATAGAAATTTATCAAGATTATCTGACTGCTTTCTATCTTTTAAACAACTTGCGATTAAATTGCGTCTGTTTTGAAATCATATTTTTTTGAATTTATTTAACAACGGGACATGCCACATGCTATTAAAAGCTTTTGCTAAATCTAAGAACAGAGCAGCTACACATTTGTTAGAATTTAAACTTCTACGCCAGTCTTCAAATCTCATCAACAATACTTCTGACGCTGATCTATTTTTCTAAATCCGTATTGATTTTTATATTCTAAATTGTTTTCAGCAAGATTGTCTTTAAACTATTCTAATAAACATTTTTCAAAAAAGTTTTGCGATCACATGCGTAATGGATACTGGACAATAGTTAGCACAATTGTATGGATCTTTTCCTTTAAAAACAGGTATTAATATAGCAAACTTCAATAAACTTGGGAAATAAGTATGCATTATGTACACAAATAAGTATGCATTATGGATGCAAATATTGGTAGATTTTCTAATACAGATAATTTCATTAAAAAATTGGGGACCGTGAATGGACCTCTAGGTTTTCTTTCATTTAAACGTTCAATCTGTTTCTTAGCTTTACTCTCAGTCAAAAGGAAAAGTAAAAATCGTCTTTCTTTTGAAGAATGACATCATTGTATTCGCAATTTCTTCCAACGAATTTTCCAATAATGGCCAACTCGTTTGGCTAAATATCTGAGATTTCAATTTTGTTGGGAATGATTTTATTCTTGAATTTAGGCCTTGTGATGCAGTCTCTTTTATTTCTAAGCATTTTGGTGATTGAGTTTACATAATTGAACTTTTTCTGATCAGTGCCTCAAATACTTTGTGACATTCTGTTTTGTAACTTGATTTCTCAATAAGCCCTAACCTGTCATTTTCTATTTTTTAAGTTTTATAGTTAGCTATCTAACAAGCTCTGCTTTTCTTTCTCTTATTTTTTTGAAACTTTTTGTTTAGGGCTCATGTTGTTAGAAAGAGCGCATGTTTATTAACAATGTTCTGAATATTTTCTATGTAAGTTTCTATTAAACAATCTATATTATTTATTTGCAATAATAAAACAATATACATTTTATCCCAATAAAACAAATGCAATTATCTGATGTAATTCGTTTTATTAAAATTTCTTAATGTGTGTTGCATGGATTGAATGCTTAGTGAATCTGACATTATTGTTTGTGAGAAAGTAGTCAATCAATGCAGCACTTGATGCTATTACTTTATCATTCAACAGGATCAATGAAGTTTCAGCAACAAAATTATCAATAATTATGATTGTTACTCTTAAAATCTTTTGCTAATAAAATGCTGTCAAACGTTTGAGGATTTTCAAGTTCATGAAACCTAAATTT
>CABFPE010000331.1:863345-875485 GCA_900660155.1 Hofstenia miamia | reverse complement strand
TATATATTAAAATATATATTTGTATATTTATTTATATATATATATATATATATATATATATATATATATAGCAATTTTCTGTTAGAATATGACTATATATTCAGTAATTTTGTTTTTTAAATTTTCTAAGCATTTGTACAGAACATGCAGATATTGATCTCATTAATAAATCGAAAAATTTGTCTTCGAACAAGTTGCTTAATGCAAACGATTCAAGAAGAGTTGTAATGAATATGTTATAGATAATTATGAGAGAATAACAAATACAGGATCCACTAGAATATAATAGGAAATAGAAGCAAAGACAAGTTTTGGCACAACCAGATTCATTGAAATCAGCAAGTTAATGAAGCTATTTTCCTACTTTCAATGAAGATTAAAACATTACAACCTAAACCTTGAAAACAGAATGAATTCAAATTAAAGGTCTGATGAAAGCACTTGAATGTACGAATTACAAAGATTTACAAAATCAAATGAATATAAATCAGTTATCGTTCCTAATTCTTACATTGCAAGGTTTTAGCGAATAGACCATATATACCCGCTACTCATCCCATCGATTTTGTGGAATTTTGAGAGCGGTGTTAGATTTAATTGTTTCGTACTGTATACCTTGTTTTTTACAGCAGTACGTAAAATGTTAAAATTCAGAGATATTTTTCAGCTAATCCTAACGATGTCAAAGTATATTTGAGGACACTTGATTTTATTCATACAGATGAAAGTAATACTTTCAAAATATAATTTTATATTTATTAAGTTTCTTATTGCACGGCATGTAACATCTTGTTACAACTATTTTAAAAAGGATCCTGGGTGACAACCCAATAAATTCGCTTCACTATTAAATCAAGTTTTTTTATTATTTATTTATGATGAAGAACCATTTGAATCAGTCGTTCCTGATAAAAATCATAATTTAATGTTTAAAATGTTTGCAGTCAGTTATGCAAAGTCAGTGAAGGAGATATGAAAGTTTTTGAAGAAAGAGCTAAAAATAGTGATGAGGATCAAGCCACCACGATAAATTATTCTGCGAAGGATATAATTTATAGTAGCGCTGATCCGGATTGTCGAATGTGGAATTGCAACATTATCAGAGATCACGCACACAAAATGGCCAATTCCAATGATGAACTTAAGGCTTTTATGTTTTATCTATCTTAGTACAATAGTGAAGCACGATACCAATTGCAAAATTCATGATGCTAATAATCAAAGTACATTATGCAATGGAGCCTTCCCGTATCATGCGATCCTTGCAGGTGCTAAATAAGAATCTTACATTGTTAGAACAATTAAGTTAACTAAATGAGAGATATTCTAAGAGCTCAAGAAAAATTCCGTCCTGTGCAATACAGCCTTTTTGTATATGATCATCAAAGTAAAACTACATTGCTCTCCTACATTCCCAATCAAAACAAAAATGTGTTTTTGGAAAGTTAGTGGTGATACCTCAAAATTAACTATGATTCTGGATTACAATCTAGGTAAAGGAGGAGTCGACCAGATGAATTTTTCAGTGTTCACAAACAAATGTTGTATATTGCAACAATGGCTTCCTCGCCACATGAAGTGCAATGCATATGCAAAATCACAGAGTCATCTCCTAAGTCTACTCCGCCACTTGTTGAGTCATATGATCAAACTCGCCATACTAACAACAATATTTTAAAAAATCAATTGCGAATGCTACTCGTACACCAACCAAAAATTTCAATACTCGCTATCATGTGTTTTCAAAAGTAACCCGAACATCATGTGATACTTTTAAATCATAATTTTTCTCATGAATAATTGCGCTTGTATTTATTTCTAAACTTAGCCCTGCAGTCATATTTAAGCTATAGCTACTAAACTAAGATGATACATAATATTATTTTTCCTAATAGGAAATTCATATTGCATATCATAATAATTGGTATTATTAAAATATGTAACCTCTAGTTGCGACTTATTTTGTAAGAACGTAAATTAATTAACAAGGTTGCTCAAAATATATGTTACTAGTACACCACTCTTGTTACAATTTTGAAGGCTTCTGTCATTTCTGAGTAGGTAATAGTTATCAATATTAATAACACAACTTAGATTGTCTGAACTTAATTTGCTTTTTTGAATATTTGTTATCGAGAAACCATTAAGATATATCACATTCTAATTCGCAATATTTTCCAATAATTCTATTAATGTTGTGAGAGTATTAAGTAGAAAATGATTCAGTCAGTCCAGTTGTATCTCAATTCATTTATCGTTTATTTTCTGATGTAGTCTTTGATTAATTAATTGCTTTGATTCACATGTGACACATCTAAGGTATTCTGAATTCTGATCGCATTTTTTTGCAAATCTTGTAGTTCATTGATATTTTCTCATGTGTACACTTACCACATATTGTGTTAGAGGTAAGGTTTGCTAGCGTTGCTTGTTTATTACCACAACCAATGCAAAATGGCATATCTCTTTGTTATCGAATTTCGCGCAAATAGTGAATTGAAAATTCAATTACTTTTAAAGTATTAAGTTTTTATTATATTCTTTTTCTTAATGTTATATAAGTGTAGAAATAGACGTAAGGGATTTCATTGAGAGCAAAAATTACTTTCACTAGCAAAAACACCGATTTGAAATAGCAATGTGAAGGAGCGACAGAAAAACCGAGTGTCCTACAGTTTCCCAATATATATAATTATATATTTATATATTTATTTATATTGCAAATATTTTTAAATGTGTACTATCCTATAGTAAAATATATTTCTCATCTAACTTTATAATGGTCAAGGCTATAAAAAGTGTGAATGCCAAGGACTATTAATCAATGCAGGTCTACTAATTTATTAACCACTCAATATATATATATATATATATATATATACATACATACATACATATATATATATAGATATAAAATGTGACTATGTACGTACGACATGTTAAATAAGGCGTAATATCGACATATAAAGGCGTAGATAGCGATATATGAAAAAAAATTGGGTGGTTGTAATCGCTATGCTTATTAAAATTCGAAATATGTTTGTGCAATATAGTCTAGGTCTGCCAACTTCCGGCTGAATTATTCACAACACTGTTGAGTAATTATACTCAACTTACTTAGGCTGCCATTTTCAATAAAATTTATCTTTGTTCTAAAACAGTGCTTCAAATAATATTCTGTACATTCATTGACACCACAGCGGGAGTGATTTTAATGAGTTTTTTCGCGTATTGTGAGGAAATTAACATATTTTTTAGCAATTGATACATTGAAATAATCTTCAAAATCTTAGGATAAATTTTGGTTGGCAAAGATATTTCAGGAAGGCTTTGTTAATCAGTAGATCAAAGTGACTAATCTGACCCAGAAGTTGGGTTATCCACATTGATATATGTCAGAGCTGGAAGCTAACATGGTTGATATAAAATTACTGAAAAATATATTTGAATTATATAAGATGCTGGCTGACATAAGTAATATCGTATAGTATGTCTTCAGATTTTTTTGGCTTCATGGATTATAGTATTTTTAAAACACTCATTGTTAATATTGAATATGCAATTTTTAGATGGCATACGTAGTGTCGCAGTACACGAATTTGCAATAAATTTGTAATCGTTTGCATTTTTACACAATAATATTTTCTCGTAAAAGAAAACCAGGCAAGAATAAATTCATCAGAACAGACCAGCGCGTAATTGCTTTAAGAATTACATCTATACATATTTATAGAAATAAGTGACATTATTGTATACTAGTATACTAAAGGCACCATGGTCACAATTAATTGAATACATGATTAAATATAAAATTCCTATGATCACCCAGCAAAATCACCTGATTTCAAGGTAGCAGAATTTCTAGAAAGCAAAATCGTGTTAGAAGTAGCAGAATAGTGCTCTGCTACAACAAAACGATAAAACTGGATATTAATTACTTTCTAATAATTTTTTTCCATAAATATTTACATCCAAGATTTTGACAAATAAAACAGATGTTATTTGGGTAAAAGGCTAACTCCGTACTGAAAATTTGCAAATCTAACATAAACCCAAGTACAGAACCATTTCAACTTATGCTCCACTCAAATAGCTTATGAGGCATATCCACATTCAAATACATTTAGAAGCTTAAAGAAATTCTGAATAATTAGTGCAAATTTGCCTCAACGTCATCACCAACTCAAATGACAAAAATAAACCACGGTACAAAGCAGGGCCGGATTAAGGCGGAGGCAGAGGAGGCAACTGCCTCAGGGCCCCCCGCTTTTAGGGGCCCCCCAAACTTACAAAACGCTAAATGAATGAGTCTCAAAAAAGTTAAAAATCACTTGAATTATCGAATCACCGCAGAAACAAAAGTCTGTGCTTGTGATAAATTATACTCCAGTAATTATATTCTCTATGATAGAGCTCCCCTAATCAAAGAAAATTAAGAAACTTGATAAGAATTTGGAAAGATCTTGGCAAATTCTTACGACTCCGTTGCAAAATTTACCAAGATTTAGTAAAATTTTGCTATTTTTTTTTACCAATTTTTGCAAAATTTTACTATTTAATAAAAGCATTGCTAGACTATAAAATTTTTTAAAATGTAAAATGTTAATTGTGAACCTATTCAGTTAAAGCAAGCTCTCCCTAACATGCATTAATTTTAGTACATAGCTTTAAAAGCAACAGGCAAAATTTTTTGCGCAGAAATCATAGCATTACATACACTACACCTATAAGGAACATGTTTTGGCTAATATCAGTAAAGAAATTTCAATTATCAACTTATATCTGTTCGTACTGATTTTCCATCACATTACTAAGAACAATCACAACCGAAATCTTAAAAACATAAATTAGCTCAAAATGTCTTTGTATATATACTTAACAATGTTGTAATAATTTTGCTCATTTGAAATTTAAACTATATATTCGAATTTTAATTAAATTTCAAAATAATGTTTTTGAAATAACATAAATATGAATTAAGATGATGCGATTTTTCTTAGTTTTTAAGCACCCAGCAATTAATGCGGCAATTGTGCATAAATTAGCTTACGCAGTACAAAAAGATTTTTTGATGATAACGACAGTGACAATGTTGTTCTATCAGGTAATGACAGACTCTGGTTGAAACATAAAATGTGATACAAGACAAGCTGTATCAAGAAATACAGGCGCGAATGGAATCTTATAAGATTGTTGCAGACTTCAAGGTGGTCATTGATTTTTCTAACCCGGAATAATCTACAAATGTTGTTGACATTAATAGATTATTGAGACGCTACCCTGCTGATTTAGATCAGAATTGTCAGGATGAATTTTCTTTAAGAGTGACTTTTTGCCAACAATTGAAGGTTCGTTAAAAAGTCAATAATGCAATATTTAATTTCAACACCCATGGCACTTACTACCCTCCCAAACATTGCTGTTTCTTAGGCTATTTCTAACACTACCAGTATGTACACGAGAACGTTCTTTTGAACTGATCAAAAACAACATGAGGACATCAATGAATCATCAGCAACGCTTAGATGCTTTGAGCGAGATGTTTGCTGAAAATATGATTTTAGTAAAACAGTCCTATACGCACGAAAAAGGAAATTTTTAACCATCTTGATATTTTGAAGAATTTCAGTGAAAAAATGATAAAATTTATTTTGGTATCTGTCTATTTTGGTCCATTATATATATATATATATATATATATATATATATATACATGCATACATACATCAGTAGAGAGTCTTAGTACATTTTAAATCCATTCTATCCTTTTGTTCAAATTATTATATTTATTATATTGTAGAACTAGATGAAAAGTTGACAATCTATAAATACATGTAAATATTTAGAATTGAATTAAAAACAATCTTCAGTCGAATTAAACTTATTCCAATCAACGTTACAAATTTTTCTGAAAATTTAGCTGAGATTGGAGAGTTTTTGAAACTTTAGTATCTAATGATCAATCGAAAGTATCCGACATATTTTCAACCTTATAATATTAAGTTGTCTGGGCCCCCACAACTGGATTGCCTCAGGGCCCCCCATGATGTTAATCCGGCTCTGGTACAAAGTACCATATTGAAAACTCATGTCAGGCAAAATCCAAGCCGAACTTTGAACGTACTCAATACGTGTTAGCTTTTTCAATATGTGTAATAAGTTGCTACTATTTTGTAGTTTGGGAATTACATATTTGGAGTTTTAATTTTCAATTTGAAATTGTCAAAATCGTCTTCAATGAATTATCCTTGCTTGTAGTAATTTCATTGGCTACTTTCTCAAAAAGTAGCTACATTATAAATTGCCTAGATGAATTTACAATTCAATCTGTTCTATCAATTTCGAAAGTAGTGGATGTTTAATTTTTCGTTCTTACATTGAAATAAAGTAAAGGACAGTGAGAACCTAGGTAAATATAAATTACTGATTGACAGAGACGCCGGAAGCAACTCAACATTGAGGGGGCAAAACTTCCTAAGCTTAAATATCAATATTTTTTAAAATTTTTGAAGTTTAGGCAAGCTAATTTATGGCTATTACAACCTTACAATTTTTACACTATTTACAAAATAAATACATCTTTATCTTAATTGTATGAATATATTAATATTTCAATAAACTAAAGGTCGATCTAACCATTTTTATAATCGGAGAGATGAAAGGGATTTCTCTGTCAGTTATCTCAAAAATCGAACAAGAACTTGTGCCTAGAGAAATAATAATATTAGAAACTGTTTCCAACTTTCTACTTAAACCCTTAAAATCGTAGAAGAATCTAGTAATGTAGAAGATGAAGTTCTTCACTTAGCAAACATTGCTCAAATAGTCTATGTTATCACAGCATTCACAAACACAAAGACACAGAACGTTTCATAAGAACATGCCTACAAAAACATAATGGAAGCATTGAAGTATTTTTTGTTTGTGGAAGAAATACTTGACGATCATGGCATGTTGAAGAAGATATAGAATAATCGAGAAAATAGCAATCACAATCAGCAACATGATGCAAGGAAGGTGTGGAAAGTAACGACAAAAACACAAATGGAAAATTTAATGACACAAGTTAATTAAAAGTTATTTTGTGGCCATAACACAAGATATTTAATAATAGTTTCATTGGAGCAATACTAACCGATATTTAGAGACGTTTTAAAACAATCAGTCAAATGAGAAATGCTTTGATCTATTTACCTTTACCACAATATTGTGAAAATTTGGAGCATAAATTGTAGATGAATAACTACTTGGGTTTGTAATAGCGAGGAAAAGTACACATTCAATACTCTTGTTTATATTGGCAGTTAAATACGAAATAAGAACTTTGAAGCTGTCAGTAATAGCCATGCTGAAGTTGTTTAAATGATATTGCATGTTGATGAATTGTGACAAGTGTTTCCAAAATCTGATTAATCACAAAATTGATTCACCAAAAACTTATTATTGCAAATACAAAATAGTAGTCAAAATAATTTTTAGAATTTTGAGTCCATTACATTACTAAACTCTGTCATTAATTTACTAATTCATATTCACTCAAATTTTCATACAAATATTTTCAATAATTTTATGATTATTTTTCATGAAAATAGGAATGTTAAAATTTAACATCAGAGATTAGCATTAGTTGTTTAAAATGTCCATTTTTGATAGAAATATGTAAACTTTGCAATATTTACTTGTCAAATTGTTTTATATAAGAATAGATCCAGAAATAATGCATTATTCATTTGCAATTATGTACACATAGGCATATTTCTTTGCTTATCATTATAGGAATCAGTGCAGTAAAAAATATTTTGTGTGTTTAAGTTATATTGATAAAATGTGGGTTTTATTATTATTCAGAATATTAAATTCAAATATTGAGGTGGCACAGCCACCACAATAAGAATATTGGGGTGCCAATTCCCACCCTTGCACCCCACTTCCGGCGCCACTGCTGATTGATGGTTGGCGAGAATGTCGGCACGATGCCAATCTTGTGAAGCTAACGTTTTGCCATAATTTGCGATCTAACTAAATAAATATTTGTTGGAATTCAAATACCTTAGTGTCTATAATTGCATTTTTCAAAAATCACGTTTTATAAATACTTGCTTAAACAAATAAAGCATCTTAAATAATTTCTTAAATATGATTACACGTCAACTTCAGACATGACCAGACCTGATGTTAGACTGCTTAATTCTGATCTGATGTCTATAGATGAAGTGGTGTCATGAAACAACATTTTCCTCTTCTCGGATTATATTACACTGTACCTGAATACAAACAACGAATTTAGGTATTAATAAACGGAATATTAAACTATCAATAATTATTTTTTTGACGCTAGCAGTAACATGTTGATTTTACTTAAGATGCTTTCCTAAATACGCACTAGAATACTAGTTCAGCTTAAAGGCAATTGGAGATATATCATTGGGTAAACATGTTGACCCTATAATTAGATGGAAAACCATCATAAATTACAAAGGGCTTGCCATTGACGTTGCATTCACATAATACAGTAAATATATATTGTAAACGGTTCGGTGATTTTTGGTGTAAAACAATAGTCATACCCCATGCAACACTATTGTTCAAAGACTAAACCATTTGGAAACTTTAACTTTCATATTGTAATCAATCACTTAAATATGTTTTCACTCATCAATTTTGTTTTCCAATTGCCTTCTATAGATCATTGGGTTATACGTGATGTCCCACAGAAATATTTAGTGGAGTCTTCTAGTAATATATTAATCTTTCAGAGATCAATGTATTAAAATATGTAAGGTAAAAGCTACATTTGAATTTACTGCTTTAGCATGACGCGACAAAAGAGGTCCTTGAGGAAGTTGATGAGGATGATGATATTTACATATTTGAAGGATTTAAGTGATTCAAATTTTATAACAGTTGAAGAGTCTGCTAAGATTAATGAAGATGAGATTAAAATTCTGAATGCATAGCTGCTAGAAAATGCTTTCTGTGAAGATGAAACATCCAGCTATGCTCAATTGAATAAACTTTAAAGAACACTTTCAAAACGAAATATAGATAATCATTCCTAGACCATTGCGAGAAATATATCCATTGAATTACAGTGAGGCTTATAATCTCTCCCTGCTGATTTGCTTTTGAGAATCTAGCATTATAATAATGCTTTCGGAGGAAGAAATGTTAGCAGTTGGAATAGTAAATTCCTGATAAAAAGAAGAATTGGCAAAAAATTAAATTAACTGACAGGAAGCCTTCTCACGAATTTCGATTAATATATATATATATATATATATATATATATATATATATATATATTTATATAGGTTGTGATACACACCAAATGGACTCGCAAATCTGTAGATAATGTGATATTATAATGCCCCTTATGAAGCCATATTTTGAGAGAATTATTTTACTAGTTTGCCATTTGTACACAATTTTTAAAATATTTAATGATCCATAGACAAATATTAGAACCTAAGTCAATTTTTGCAGGAACCAATAATAAGCTTAGTTTGCACTATGCCAAATAGAGATCAAAATTTTTTAAAAAAATCAGTTCAAAAAAATGTCAAAAAGTCAACGCTGCCATTTTATGTGTATGCTTGTGTGTTCATATAATCTTAAAAATATTATAATTGATTTATTGAAAATCCACCAAATTTTTTGTTGCTTCAATAAAACTAATGGTTTGCAATTATTTCGACTCAGACCAACCGTTATGCAAAGTACTGGTGTCAAAATCATACTAAATTAACAAGATTTTTCCAATAATACATATATAATAAAATTTATATAAAACTGATTAAACAACATGGACCTATGACGATTCAACTATGATTTGAAGCCTGACCTGATTAATCCTGATACATCTAATTAGAAATGATGAACTTACTCAAAACTAATTTTTTGAAAATTGTGGTAATGAATATTTTTCCTAAAAGCATACATTCTAGAAATGATTAGAAATGTAAAAAATATTAAAATTTCCTGAAATTGTTTGAAATCACTCTTTCGGAAAATTTCTCATTTGAAGGATAAATTTTTGTAAGTCGTTGATATCAGTGGTGTTGTGGGGCGGGGCATGAAGAAACAGTGTCTCTTCACTTTTTTGACAGACGGGATATGTCCCACTATTTTATCATAGTTAATTATTAAAAGTTCTTGAAACTAATCCCCTGTCAACATTCACATGAAATTTTAAATGAATGCATAAAAAGTTTACAGTGATATTTTTCAAAGACTATGGATTTTGACCACACTTTTTTATTTAGGACTATACTCTTGTTTGGCATGCTTAATTAGCATTTGATATTTAGTTGCGAATTTATTGATAAGTTTGAATATCTATATCTAAATTCAATTTTAGTTATGTATTTGCTACATTTCAAAAGTGTGATTTAGATGTTAAAACTAAGTGCTGCTATTGGTATATTTGGCTGTCTTCTGCTATTTTTATCTGAAGGAAGTAATGAATCAGTTATCGGACCCATTTATCCACTGCATGCAATTAATTCAAACAGGTCATCCCAACTGGACATTGCAATTACATTTGGAATGTACTCTGTTGGACAAATTTCCAGCTGTATTTTCTTATCATTCTATAAATTACCTAAGTACATGAAACACATGTTTATCGCATCAGCTGTTCTTCAGGCAACTTGCACTGGATTATTTGGGTAAGTGTTTGACTGGGAATATTTCACACTACACAAAGCTTAGCATAATTGAATTCCGTGTAATTTACATTTCATTTTGAACAATTTTCCGGTATAAATTGTCTTAAAGTTTCAAACCACTGACATACCATTAACATTATTTAGCTTTTACTTTTAATAATTGTCTTCCAAACTATCATTAATCTTTGCTATTCACAATATTTATATTTAAAAGCAGTTCTGATTCGACATTCACTTTGATATCAGTATTCGTTTTGCTTTTCGAATTGAAGTCATTTATGGTAGAAATTATTAAATTTTTTTTGATAAAAAGAGGATTTCTGATTCTACTATCTATCATATCAATTGTTGTTAATTTCTTCGATTATACATGTTGTAAACATATTATTTCATACACATTATATACATATTATAAACATCGCTGTGATCAGTCGTGCTTACACTATAACAGCAAATGATCTAACCATTAGAATTAATAAAAAACATATTTTACATGCCTGAACTGTAAGAAATCAGTACATTGGAGACAACAATGTACTGTATAGGCACTAATTGTGGTTTCTTAATAGAAAGAAACAGCAATCCGAATTGAAGTGAAAGAAATATGTTCTGATACCACAACATAAATGAATGAAAATGCAGAAATTGCTATTCGAATGCAATGATAAACACAAATGTACAATAAAAATCAATGGGGTGCAGGAGCGGATTCAGCAATATTAATTAGCAGAGGTGTGCACGTCCTAAAATCTTTTAAATACATGTACTATTCATTTTTAACAAATATCTCCCTTGGGTATTTTCAGAATTTGCAGTTTAATGGAGTGGGCATGCGCCTGCCACCCCTCGCTGAATCAGAGAATTTGGAAAACGAGACAAAGGAAAAGAGAGATAAAAACAAATAAATCTTGAGGTAAGTGTAGGTAATCAGAACTATAATAAGAGTAGCAAAAGTTAGTCAACATAAATATTAATGACCAGGGGAGAAAACATGCCAATTCCTTCTCTGGGCCGAATGAACAAATCGGGTCACGTCAGGTCAAATTTAGGAGGACCGACTCAACGTTTTGCCAGAAGAGATTTTTGTTGCTGCTGAAAAGATTTCTCCTTTTAATTTTTTCATTCAATAATGGTAACATTGAGTTCATATGTACAAATTTGTAGACTATGAAGGATATTACTTTTCTTTCTAGTATATTATGAGTAGTTAAGACCAGGGCAAGGACGTACCAAGGGACAGCCATGGCTATTTGCCATATGGAAATGAAGTGATTCTATTGGATGCCATCTAGCTACGAAATATTTTTGTCAAACCTAAATTGAGCAAATTAATTTTTTAGACAATTTGTTCAGACCAAAGTGTGAATTCTTGATTTTTTAGAATTTAGGCAAACTGATATTTTTGATGACAAATTTTACTTAGGGTGTGTTTGTTGTAACAATGTTTAAACATGCAACACCATGGTCTTAAGG
>CABFPE010000331.1:832641-847446 GCA_900660155.1 Hofstenia miamia | reverse complement strand
ATATATATATATATATATATATATATATATATATATATATAAAACATTGGTGTAGTATTTGACCCCGCTAAGCATTGAATAACTTATAAGTACACAAATAAAATTTAAGTAATATTTCGCTAAAACTAAATATAATTGCTCGTTTAGTAAGATGTGTCAATTGATATTTGTATCTGAATGTCTTTCTGCATCCTTCAAATTTATTTTGAGCGTCCCCTCCCCTTCCAATTAAAATACAAGGGTTTCAGTTGCTTTATTTGAATAAAGTCTCTCAAATTTCAAGCGTAAATCTTATACATATATTTTCAGTATTATAAACAGGTTCTTTTAATATTATTAGTAAGTTCTATAGAAAACTGAAGTAAAATTACCTTATCAAAAAGCAGAACAACTACGTTTGTAGTAAAATTTAGGAGAGATTCCAGAATGTAAATGTAATTATTATTCGAATTGCAATACTATAAATTGCTTATACTATAAAATTTTTTTTCGAACTTTAGATTTTCATAGAAATTCCTCCCAAACTAAGTAAAGTATTCTCTGTTTAATAGGATAAAACAAGAATATTTTTTATAANCCTGGCGTCTGGTCATACCGGTCTGAGAGTTTCTCAAATCTCAAGCTGCGAAAGCACGTGCAATTATCATATTTACATTTGCTAAAATATGATTGTAATTACACTGCAATTTACAAAAACGTTCACTTATATACATTGTACGATGTGTGCGAAAAAGTTCATAGATCACATATGCAATTCACTAACGTGGGTCAAGTCGTCTTTTTTGAATCAATGCAAGTGCATAACGTAATAGTGCCATTGAACATTGAATGTCGATTCATNAGAAAACTGAAGTAAAATTACCTTATCAAAAAGCAGAACAACTACGTTTGTAGTAAAATTTAGGAGAGATTCCAGAATGTAAATGTAATTATTATTCGAATTGCAATACTATAAATTGCTTATACTATAAAATTTTTTTTCGAACTTTAGATTTTCATAGAAATTCCTCCCAAACTAAGTAAAGTATTCTCTGTTTAATAGGATAAAACAAGAATATTTTTTATAATTTTGGCCAGTAAACGGCCGGTAATTTTACCGACCTTTCATGAAATTTAAAAGCCTCGGCNACAATTAATTCATAATTAGATTATATTTTCAGAGTAAACGTAACATTTAATATACTATGGGTGGCGGAATTTTCTCTGCTTAATAAGATAAAACAAGAATATTTTTTATAATTTTTGCCAGTAAACGGCCGGTAATTTTACCGACCTTTCATGAAATTGGAGGTAGCCGGTTCCATCTTTGGTCTCAAAGCTTCGCTCAATATTTTTTCCAAATTTAAGTAACATATCCTTTTAGTATTCTACATACATTATTCAAAATTAAAATTTAATAAATAAGAACAACAACAACAACAAACTTTTATTTTAAAACGAATAAATCATCCATTTAAGTTATGAAAAATACTAGAGTTTCATGCCACAAAAGAGCCGATAGGGATATAGGAAGATCTAGTTTAGAGTCAGTTTTGATTACTCCAGGTATCCTAACCTCCGACGCAGTCAGCCCTCTCTGTACGATAAGCATTGGGCCAGAATATCTAACAGTACATGGTTCTCAGAAGTCTGTCTCTGTTGAGGAACCTCCCCAGACAGAAAAACAATATGTTAGGAGGGCCTAACTAATGCATTGTATAGTGTCTGTAGCTGATGTTGGTTAAATCCAAGGTGTCTCAATTTCTACAGTAAATACAACTTATTAGTAGTTTTTCTTAGCCATGCTCTTGATGTGATGAGAAAATGAAAGCAATTTCACCACAGGTTGCCGCATGATATCTTGCAGCTTAGGGACAGAGTTTTATTTTTTTTATTAAAAGACTTTACTTTCGAAAAGATAGTTACAAATAAATAAAAATTATGTACAAAATATGTATGAGTTCAATTCTTTGCAACAAGAGCAATTGCATATAAGATGAAAAAAAGCAACGATTAGTAATGCAGTAATATTTCAAGAAATAATTCCAAAAAATGATTATAATACTTTCGAAACCTTTTTTAGACAATCGAATAGATCAGTCTCAGTATGGAGATGCACATAATTCTGTGGAAAAATAGTTACTTGTAGATATTCTATTCAGATATTTTGCGGTGAAAACTGGTTTGGTTGATCTTCTTGTTGAAGTTCATAAGAAGTTCGCTCGTCTTGTTACGATTATGAGGGTTCTTGAATAAAAAAATGAGCCTCAAGAGAACTGATCACAAAATTAGTGTCATATCCAGCATCGTACGAGCAAACCACAATAGGGATTTTGTCGTCAGCAAAAGCCCATAAGGAGAAGTTGGCTGTGGCTTCTACTCGATAAGTATAATCAACAAAACAGTTAAAAAAACAGGACCACTGATGGTTCTTTGGAGAACTTCAAGTTCGATATAACGAACTGCAGAACGTTGGCCATTTATAGAGGTTAAAGTGGAGGAAACTGGTACCACTTCATAATATGACGATTAATGGGAGGATTTAATCTAAAGAAATCTTTTATTATTGCTGCGTGGCTAACGGTGTAATTACTCGGAAATAGTCATGCTACTCATGAATCGGTAGATCTGATGCAGGATCTTTACTAAGGCGCATGCTGTTGAAATTGTTTACGATAACCCAACTGCAAATGGCTTAATGATCTGTGATATGAGTTAGAAACAAATTTGTCATATACCATTCTTTCAAAGACCCGAGAAAGAATAGGCGTGAGCGATATTGGCTGCAGATCCTTCATCTCCTTACGGTTGGCCTTCTTAGGAATAGGACCAATATTAGTGATATTCCATGCATTCGGAAGCATATCGCAGTAAAGTGAAAGGCTGAAAAACGAACAAACAGGATGAACAAGGAATGTAGCACCGTATTTAAGAACTTAGAAAGGCAAACCGTTCCTTTCCCAGCTCGTTTTCTTGATTCGACTCAGATAGCGATAAGCTTCATGAAAATATAAATAAGTAGTCTTACTGTGATGGGATGTTGTCATGCCAATCAGACATGAGTAAGGAGTTACTAGCATCCAAAAACGAGAATGAATTAAAATAGTCATTGACATTATCAGTGTTAAAATCATCACAGGAGTTGGGGGTAGCACGAATAAGGGAGTTGACTTTTAGCCCACCAATTCACCGAACCTATTTTATCCAGGTACCTGTAATTGACCCTGATTTTTTCTCGAATTTGTTTGTTGATTGATTCTACGTCCAAAAAACGGCCTCACAGTAAAAGTTTATCCTTCTTGAAAATGACAGGGGTCAAGCATTCAGGATCTCTATCACGTATAACCACTCTCCGAAGAGAACAGTTCTTCTCAACGATTCGAAGTTGAATATGATCAAAGTGGAAAACAGTGATATTAATATCGGAGCAGTAGAATACATTACTAAAGTTTGTCATTGAAAAACTGTTAGTGAACGTTCACTTTCACTTCTTGCGTTGATCCCTGAAATACACCATCTGACTATTTCTTGGACATAGGCACCATGACAGAGAACAGATAACAGCTCGATGATCACAGGAAACCAACGATTGACATGACTGGAACAACTTAATTTTTTAAAATTTTCCTGAATATCGGACGATTGTAGATTGTTAACAATAAAATTATGTACTATTTTAAAAGAACAGTAAAGGAGGGTTAGCTATAAAGCCTCTAAAAAATTAAAAATGGAACATATATGGTGTACTAGTTCCTAGTAGGAAATTAACCTACATGTTGAGGCTGGAAAAGGTTTCAACTTCACATATGACTAACAGAATGAACATTGTGTTGAGTATGACCTGTAGAGGGAAGAATTTAGAAGAAACAGTACATGACAATGATGGTAGGAAATTACAAACCCAGTTGAAGAAAAGACTTAGTGCGTTGTGCAGCTTATTAATAGAACACAGAAATGGAAGACGGTGAGTACTTACCACTAGACAGGACCGGTCAAGCACCGGATCTGGTCACCCTTAATTTCGCTTTGCCATTTAATTTTTACCGCTATACTATATTACAAATGAATCGTAATACAGTAATGATTTAGAACTTATAGAAACTGTTAGTAAACATGCCCATTTCTCGCTATCCCTTTAAAGCACAAACCAATAAAATTCCATAAATCATATTTTCAGAGTAAACTTCACGTTAAATTAACTACGGTTGGCGAAATTTTTTCCTTAACGGGATTATTTTGATTTCCGGATCACCACCGTCGGTGTTCTGCTTACTAGTTAGCCCTAAAGTTAAGATTCAAAATCATCACCATCGATGCTTGGTAGTAATCACAGCGCGTCAATAATTGCTAAAATCTATCATGGAATATTTACTTACCTAGGATTACCAATGTTCAAACAAAACACGTTATTCAGCGCGTCAATAATTACTAAAATCTATCATGGAATATTTACTTACCTAGGATTACCAATGTTCAAACAAAACACGTTATTAAAATTCGCAATATTAAAATCATTGGGTGAGATTTCTAGACTTTTTAGTTTGTTTCTAAGAAATGAATAATTAGTTTTTAGGGTTAATCCAATAACTTAGTTCTTTCAGATGTGCAAATTTATTATGTAATGCAAAAAAGACCAAAACAGTAATACCGATCAAAAAAAGATTTAAAACTATAAATACGTTGAAGCCAGATAAAGCGGTCAACCCCGGTGTATTATAAGGGGAGGGTCGGTACCCACATGAGGGTAACTTGGGTACCGGACCGGTCACCGGTTATGTTCGCCAATACTTATTTTATGATTGACTAGTGTCAACATCTTGATGCTTGCATTTGACTTTACAAGGAAATCTGCTGGCTTCCATGGCAATGTGATATTTAAATGGCTAAATATTCAAAATTTGGATGTGATAGTTTAAAAATATGTGCCAAACATTCTTGCTATCATAAATATTTCTGTGGCCGTAGTCTCATGCAATCGTTTTATATCGATGTTTAAGCAATTTCTTTTGGTTACTGACGCAGTATTTTTACAGTTTCAAATAATACATAGATGAAAACTGGATTATATGCTAATATGCATCTAAATTATATTCATTTGTTACCTGTATAAGGAATGAAAAAGTGACTGCTTTGTTCTCAAAATTTTCAATATGGAATTTATGTAGCATTAATTAAAAATTATAATCTAAATATAAATATTCAACAGGTTTTCAATTTTTGTACATCATTGAATAACCAGCATTTTACATAACCCAAATTGTGTAGACTGTGATGATTGTTGCAAGTGTTCGAGAAGAATTTTATTTCTTCAAAAATTATTCTTCTCCCTATATGTAGCAAACCTAAGCAATTGATAAATTTATAATATCAATGTAAAACGCATTTTTTGATAATAAGATTATACATACTATGCAGGAGTTCAAAATAATTTGTTTATGGGAAAGTTCATTATAATACATTTATTTCAAAAATCAAATAATATACACGACATTTGTATAAATATGAATCGATTTTGTGCTGAAACATTATGAATGGTTTGAAAAATAACTTACTCCATTAAAGTAATGATTGATTAGTTGTTGAGCAATATCTGGACACATATTTCTGTATTTCATAGTCATAAGAATTATAGAGGAGTTCTGTAGAACTGGACCGACTGGATCAGAATACAATCAAAAACAACGCACAAGGGAGGACAAATATCAACTTCTCAATTTCAACACAACGCACGGATCAATTAAAGTTTTTTGAAATTGTATTTCCATTAATTTCCATTAAATTTCCATTCCATAAAATAATTTTCATTTGTATTCAATCACACACAATCTGGAAATGGAATGAAGTGGAAATTTCTATTTCCATATGCAATCCTGTATATTACATAGATTCTAAATCGTTGAGCGCCCTAAGAAATTCTCTATCTTATTAATTTTAATATGTAAAAATTCAAAAATGAAAATTTTGCAATATACAATGAATTGAAGGTATTTCAAACAACTAACTTCAAATATCACCTAAAGCGATAAAAACACGAATTTCACAAGCAATGGCAAACTTAGAACAAACCAAAAATTTATCTAAAGCATTCAAAGGAATTGTAGTCAAGGGTATTTAAATCAGTGACGAGACAAATTATTTTTTCAAATTAAATTTAAGTTGCTAATAAAAACTTGAATTTTTTCCATTAATTAATATTGAGAAATTAGATTGGAGCACAAATCTTAAACTACATAAAAATTAAGTAAATTTATTAATTACACTTTTACTAAATTAGTAATTATAATAATCACGAATTTTCTGAAGACTAATTTGAGATTTCGAGTTGCTTGCAGTGTATCTTGCACGAGATTTTTTGTTAGAAAGAGTTCTCAAACTATTTTAGTAGCAGTGTTTGCATTGAGCAATTTATTCTACTTGCCTTTCTGTATCTTCTTCTTTGACATACATATTAAAAAACAATTTTGAGATTTCTGCTAATTCAATTGCAGGTTTATTCAAACAAATGCTTCTGGTTGCTTTACAATATTATTGTTAAGTGATGCCAACATAAATCGCATTTAATAACATGTTGGAAAGAAAATTGTGTAACCTGTTGTTTGAATAATGAAATTCAATTACAAACTTTCATTTAGATTGAGATTATTAACAGACTTAAAATAGACAGACTTGCATTTGTGTGGGGATGTACACAACACACCATAACATATTGTGTTGTATTGTGTAGAATTTTAAATGTTGATGTGTAAACAACCCAACATGTTGTGTCAATGATGAAAGTTCAGCATCATAACATTTACAAATTTTGGTCACTATATTATGTGTTTGTATATCCATATTTATTAACAAGCTAGTTGCAGAGTTATTTATGCAATGTAAATGTAGGAATTATAGTGCCATGGGTTATTGATATTGATAACCTACAAATTGTTTTCAAAATATATTTTTAACATATTGTATACCTACAAATATTGCAATAACTTTAAAGTTTTCACTCCTATAAGTAGACTCTTGAAACAAGTCTAATTTATAAATGTGTAAGTTAAAAATAGTCAAATATTCGTATAAAATTGTGTTGGTATGTAATATGCAGCGATGCTATTTAGAATTGCACATTGCTTTAATTTTTTTCAAATAAAAAGCTAAGGTAAACTCAAAATATAGCAAACCTTATTAGGCTTATATGTAGAAAAATGTTGATACTCCTTTGAACAATCATGTAGCATTTAAACCTAAACATTAGACCTTTTACAAAATGATATAACCTTGCCTACTCATATGAGTATCAAGATTCCAATGATTTATTCCAAAAAAGCTCAAATTTCTTAAAAACTGTCTACTACGAGCGAATATGTTAATTATCCTAGTTGCTATGGGCAAAATCTTTACCATGTCAAAAAGAATCAAGGGCATAATCATCCCCAATCCACGGGATCCATACATCTGCTATGATCTTTACAGAGCATTCCACATTTGCCCTAAAAACACATGTGCGCTAGAATTCGGAGGGACCAAAATATCATTCGACCCAGTCCTATTTGTTCCTTCCAATAGCAGTCCTATGACAATTTTTTGTCACATAGTTTATCGCATAGCTCTTATTTTGTACAAAACTCGCAAAGATTTTCAGTAACATACTTAAATTCGTCATATTAGTTTTTTTGATGATTCCAGGCCTTTGTTAGTCCCAGACATACTTAAATACTTAATACCATATATAAATTCGTTCAGACAGCCAAACATTATTCAAAAGTTCTAAATGTAGACAAAATATTAAACGTGTCAAATATAAATGATTGGAATTAATGGTTTCTTTTAAGCATAATGTTGCTTCTACAACAAAGTATGTAATATTAACCAAAATGACATTTGCGTCTTTCCAAGTCCCGCTCCCCAAAATTTAAAAAGAAATAAGTCTGTGGAAGTCTTGCTAGTGTTTTGCGGGCATTCCCGTGCCCGCCGGGCAGAAGGGAGGGAGGGCACCGGGCATTACTGTGACCTGGAGGGCGGGCATATGTTATGCCCACTCAAATAAAGTCTGGTATAATCATAAGATAATATGTTGTAATGACGTAAGCTTTTTCTGCTTTGAAATAGAAATTTAATAATTTAGCGCGACATTAATGATTTTAACTCAAAATTATTTAAATTCTGTTGTACATTTGCTGTCATAAAATGAAAGAAATGCATGATATTTGTAAGAATGACCATATTTTTATGATAAAATGTGACGGAATTTAGTTAAATATGCCTTAAAATATGACCATCCATTTTTCAAAATGATCAATTTAAGCAATATAAAACGTTTTACTATTCGAGAACAAGATATAAAACAAATACAAAAACTCTTACATAATGAAAAGTTAATTTTTCAAACCAACTACTTTACTTAATAATGAGCCAGTATCGGCTTTAGGGGGAGGGGAATGCCATGGGCCCCGTGCTAAGCAATTATTACAGAAAAGTTATTAGTAAATTTAATAAAATAAAATTGAATCTTTCACAATATGAATTCAACAATTATATTACTGATTGCATTTGAACATTAAGATGTATACTTTAATATGTACACTATGATTTGCCTAAAATAAGGCTCTTTTTGTGTTTAACGTTGTAATTAAAAGATATTTGTGATCTACCATATACATATTGTTTGTATTATTTAAATTGAAATTGCGCCCCCAAATTTTATGGATTAATGTAGCATGAAATTTAGATTTTTCGAATTTAAAAAATAATTTTAGTGAAATAGAGCAAGTAAGAAGTGTTTATAAATACGTGCAAGGAGTGCTCAATATTAAGCACTACTTGATACGTGGTAAATAACAAATATTCTTTAATTCAACAAATTCCAAAAAACAAGGAAAATTACTTGATAAAATTATTACCTTCTAGAAATATAATATAGCTTTCTGTTCTATCACACTACTATATCTTTTCATTTTACGTTTAACACGTTTTCTACAGTTGCTTGAATTTTTCTTGCAATCTAAAATTTGATTAGGGGACAAATAATGCACATCTATATTAAGTAAAATGATTCTCTTTAGAGTACTGTAGCGATATTTTAAATTATTAGATTATTTTCAAAACACTGATTTGCTCTAAGTTGACTTAAAGATACTTTAATGTTTAAAGCCCATGCTACACGAACAACTTTTGTCGTCCGAACGAACAACTTTTGTCGCCAACTTTTTTTGTTAATTTGGTATGCTACACGAACAACTTTAGTCATTTAATTAGTTTTAGACAAAAGTTGGGGAGGGGGTGCTACACGAACGATTTTAGTTGGCGACAAAAATTGTTGATAAAAGTTGTTCGTGTAGCATAATGTTACAAAGTTAAATAATTTAGCATTCTTCTTACTTCAATACAATACATTTCGAAAATTATATGTACAATGCTATACATAATTACATTTCTACAACGAAACATTTTCAATAAATCATGTACAATAAAAAAACACTCAAATCATTTACGTGAATTATATTTTGAATGTCTATTTTTGTGGATTCCACAAAATGCTCGAATTTGTTGTTTCACTTGTAATATATTTTTGTGGATTCCACAAAATATTTGAAGTTTTTGAAACTAAAATATTAATAACAAAAATGGAAAATGTGATTTATTCCATTTTTATGTGACTCTATGTTATTCTCAATTTATAGTAACATTGCAAAATTGGGATTTTTGGATTTGGACATAATAAAATGATTAGACCGTAATACCATAAGAAACTCAATTATATAAACTCTATGAATATATTATGATTATACTGAATGTAATTTAAGAATTAGATTCCTACAAGGCGTACAAATAAGCAAAGAAATTTATTTTTTGGAGTTTTGGCAGAGCAATCATCATTTTCCATTCATAAGCAAAGTCACGCAAATCAGAAACGAATTTGCTTTTCGTGGGTGGACATTACAGATAAAAGAAGAAATTTATTTCCAACATAGATGGAAATTGATCGAAAATTTTAGGCCCAGTTTATCATTGACCAAAACATTTCTTGAATTTTTTGGTTTGCTTTGCCAAAATTGATGGTATTAAATTGTAGAACTAGAAGAGCATTTAATATTATTGTAATATTTCAAAATTTAACATTGATTTTTCAGCACAATGCTTTTAAGTAAATTATCTCATTTTCCCAATACCTCGGTCCAAGCCCGGCAATGTCTTCCTCGATATGTCGTACATTTTTCATTTCAAGACAGTGTTGAAGCACTTGAAGTTTTCTATTCGCACTTGAAAAGAACATAAACATATTTTAAGTTATTTTTAGAATATTTATTTATATTCGGATCCGTTTCAGATCAAAAACAAAAATTCTTTTAAAATGGGATCGAATCCGGATCAAGAAGTTTCGGATCCGGATCGGATCGTAAAAGTTTGGATCCGATTCCATCTCTGGCTAATAGTGGGAAAACTAAATGCTTTGCTATGCATTAGTTGCAGTGATGTAGCGTGGAATTTTTTGGAACAGGGGCCACCTGTTCTGATATAAAATTTTCATAAAAATTTTTAAATAGAACATTCATTTTATTTTATTCACCATTATTATGTGTACATCGATGTTTATTTTGCAATGTGAAAGCAATATATCTATGGTTATGTACAATAAGACGATACGGCATCGCCTTGGTATGTGTACAACATGTAATTTTCATTTTTTACAATATTACTTTTGAATCATTCATATCCAAAAGCTATGGAGGTGTTCTTTTGGTAAAAGTGTAAAGTGTTTAATCTCAAGAATATGATAACTCAATACAAACCATCATAGTTAATAGATTATACATATTTTTTAAGCTTTTACTAGCAACAATGCATGGGCCTTGAGTGCCAAAAATTTTGGCAAAATGAAACTCCATGCAATTTTTCAAAATGACTCTAAAAGATTAATGACTTAGATTTAATAAATTAAATTCATCATCCGTATTTATAAATCAATTAAAATTTAGGCATAATTCTGAAGATGTTACAGAAACAGCAAGCAAAATTAGATTCGAAGAATGTGTAGTCCTTGGTCAGTCTTACATGTCTTGTCTTATGTATTTAAGAATGCATGCAAACAGGGGTGCACAATGAATGATTGTTAAAATATTTCAACATACAGTTTTGATTTTTTGAATTTTTGTTTTAATAATTCAACAATTTTCGCAATTTTGTCGTACCAAGATAGATTTTGCAGATGCACATTTTACTGCTTACCAGAAGAACTTACTCCCAATAACTCTGAATTCACAAATATTCCTTCAAACAAAAAATTCTGATCTATTAAAGCTGTCAATTAAGTTGTTATCCATGACTAGAAAAAAAACTTCATTCAGAAATAATTTCTTTCAAATTTGTATATATATAAAAACACATTTAAATACTATATTTTGTGGCCGAAAAATTTTAAATAACCCCTGCAGCATGCAAGCTAAGAAGAGACATAACAATTTTTTATATGAAAATCATAAAAATATTTTATTATTTTTCACTCATATAGTTTGTTATCGAGCCCCAATTTAAGCCAAAAGTTTATATAAATGCAACATTAAATATGAATTCATTCAAAATCACAGCATGATTTTAGAAAACAGCGTAGTTTGCATAATAATATTTGCCTGTGGGGGGTATCCAGTAATAGTTTCATATAGTATTTCTAGTTGCTTTGTCAGTTCACTTAACAAATTGCTCTCAAACTGCAGTCCACAATCTGACACTAATTTCCTCATCAGTCCCACCTTTAGCACCCATTCTTTTCTAACATGTTCTTCAACTAGATTGGCTGTTGTACTTCCCATTAGAATTATTTGCACATATTTAGTAAAATGATCAACCATTACTAAAGGTATTGATAACTATCATCATCTTTTATGAATTGTTCTAAGTCCATATGGACAACTTGATATGGTAACTCAGTAGTAATACTTTGTAATTCTGCTTGTTGCTCAGGAAAATGTTGATCACTCTTCAATAGACATTTCTCAAATTTATCAATTATATCCAATACAGCTGATTTAATCCTTATTGTGCATTTTCAGTTAGAATTCTTCCAACATATTCTTTTTTGTGAATTTGCATCCCCAGATCTCTTTTAAAATATTNCATATGGACAACTTCATATGGTAACTCAGTAGTAATACTTTGTAATTCTGCTTGTTGCTCAGGAAAATGTTGATCACTCTTCAATAGACATTTCTCAAATTTATCAATTATATCCAATACAGCTGATTTAATCCTTATTGTGATGTATTGTGCATTTTCAGTTAGAATTCTTCCAACATATTCTTTTTTGTGAATTTGCATCCCCAGATTTCTTTTAAAATATTCAGGGATCATTTTACAGACTTTCCATTATACTGTTTGTAATGCTAGCTGACTTATTATTAAGATTGGTTCCTTTACTTTTTGGATTATCTGACACAAGATCTTGTCATCACATTGCTTTATAATAACATTATCTTCAGTGATTTATTCTTTAATCAGAACAGCCAAAATTTCATGCCCTTGCCAATCTGCATTTATTTCAGGCAATAAATTCAGTACTAGGTATATAGTCAAACTTAATTTTTTCACCATTTAGTTTTTTCAGATCTCTCTCATAGCTTGGCAACATGGTCTAGTAATCAGCATCAATTTGTTGTATTCCCTTATGATGAGTTATAGAAAAGTGAAAATCATTAGATATTCTATCCACTATATTTGATTGATCTCCAGAGAATTTCTTTAGCCATTCCAGGGCACTGCTATCTGTCCACACTTTAAATTTTTTCATTAATAGGAAGTAATGAAACTTTTTTTAACAATTCCACTAACAGTAGTATTTCAGTTTTTGTAGCTCCATAATTCTCATCTGAAACTCATAATTTTTAGCTAAAGTACTGTACAGGTAGCCCTTTACCTTCATGGACTTGACTTAGTGATGGTGTTCATGTCACTATCAACAATGAACTCTAGGTCATAGTTCAGAGTATTCAGACTAAATATTTTCTGCAGCTCTTTCTTCATCAGATCTGATTCATTTTGCTGTTCCCATTTCCATTTAAATTCAATCTCTTATTGTAACAATCATGTAAAATTTCTAGACTTTTCAACCAATTTGGGAATAAACATACTGTAGTAATTTAAAAATCCCATTAATCTTTGAAAGTCCTTCTTGCCACACAGAGCTTCCATAGCAGCAATCACATTGCAAACATCATTTTTAATAGTGATATGACCAGAATTAACTAGTCTCCCAAGAAATATCATTTCTTTTTGTAGTATAGTGCATTTATTTCCATTCACTTTTAGTCCAGCCTCCATTAATACTTGTACCATTCATTATACTTTACCATAAAGATAAAAGAAAGGTAGCTGATGCCAGAATAGTATGAAGTGCTGACCTGCAAAAAGTGATGATACTTCCCAGAATGCCTGCCATGAAAGCAGCTGTGTTCACCCATATAATAATAGCCTTTCACAAGACATTCTGTCCAGCTGGAGACTACAAAAGAAGCATGCATGCATTTCCATTACACAGAATGAATGCATACCAGGAAGAAAAGCAGAAGAGATTATGTCTGTCTTTGTAAAAATGATAGAATACCAAAATAATGCACCAGTGGTAACCTATTGGCTAGATAGCTGTGCATACCAAAATAAGAGCTTCACACTTCTTACTGCTCTTACAAATGTGGTTTAAAAGTGACCACATCAATGCTACTACCATGACTTTGAAATACTTTGAGGCATGAGACACATTCATGAGCGCTGATAACATCCATGCAAGCATTGAACATGTAATGAGGACATCTAGGAAGGAATGTGTATGACTACAATGACTTTGTCAAGTGTGCTGCCCAATTCCATGCTCCAATTCCACTTTTACAAAGCAGAGATAGATGGATACTATCATCAAGGAAAGTCAACATTTTAGCTAAGCTGTGTCCTCTATAATGTCAACCAACACGCAGTCATTTGGCAAAGACTAACTACAAATGACTTGGTACCACATCTTACTACAAAGTATGACAAATAGTCTATCTACAACAGAACCAAGAACTATGATGACAGTTAATTCACTACATAAAACTTTCAATTTACACTGTTTTATGATGTGCAAGAATAAAGATTCTGAAATAAGAATTCAGTTGCTTTTCTATGGATAAATACTATAACTAAATTTTGATAGTCCCAGTTTTGATGGAAAAATACAGTAAGTGAAATTTTAGGTAAAATTCACAAATTTGAACTCCAAATATATATTTATGGAGATATTCCTTAGATCTTTCTGAGTGAGGCAATAACTAAAATTTGTTAAATTTGCAATTATAGTTATCTTATATCTCAGGGCAGCATAATAGTGATTGCTTTTCTAGTTTAACATAGATAGATCATTTCCAGATCCCATTTTAGTTCCATTCTACAGCATATACGAGGGTAAGTCAACTATTATCCACAATGCAGTTATATTTCTTGTTATGTTGGTAGAAGTGTCGTGAAGCATAGATGGCGCAATGCGTGGTTTTGTTGTTGTTATGCCTGCACAGGTTAGACACTACTAGGTCAGTTCTATTGTGGCTGTCATGCCATTAACAATTGCTGCTCCACTTTCTGTTTGCACCAAAGAAGAGCAACATTCAGTGATTCGATTTTTGTGGTCAGAAGGTGTACCAGAAGCCGAAATTCATCAAAGACTTTCTGTGCAGTACATGAACAGTGTGTTGTCTCAACGAAGTGCTTACAAATGGATTGAAAAATTCAAAAATGGTCGTATGAGTGTTACGCATGACGAAGGAGCCTACCACCAGTTACTGTCACAAATGAGAAGAACATTGAATGTGTTTGTGAAAG
>CABFPE010000331.1:782741-797161 GCA_900660155.1 Hofstenia miamia | reverse complement strand
GGGGGGGCAAAACTAGAGATGAAAATGACAGGAAAATTTTGAAAAAATGAAAGATATAGAAAGATTAAAAAATCTATTATCATGATTTCACATACTTCGATTTATGGATATCCTCAAAAATATACATATTTCCACTATCGCAAAATAAAAACTATCAGCTTCAAATGATGGGACTAGTGCTTCAGATTCACTAAACTCAACAGTCAATTTTTCTTATTTTTCATACTTTAGTGTAAATTTGGCATTTCTTCTTGATTTTTCTCTACCACCTGCAAAATGTTTTGATAATGTTTTTCTAATATTGCACATTTCATAAAGTCAGTACTGAGCTTAGCACCTCTTTCTGCTGCGTGGCCGACTAATTAAATGATTGATCGTTCTGATAAGATGATTGATAGGCAACTGACGCAGACCAATCTGAGACTAACAGAGGAAGGAACGAAGCATCCAATATTAAAATATGAAATATAGACGATCATAATACTTTATTTGGAAACATGTGCTTACCATAACCTGAACCCTTACGGTTTATTGGTGACACAGGGAGCTAACGGTATCAATGTTTGGGATTCCATTATTTGGTGGTACAAAACACAGTGTACCAGTGCGTTTCCTTCTATGTGGCCGAGATGAAGATTTAGGCTGGCGATTTACATCACTATTCTCCAACAGAGATAATTTATCATCACTTGAACTCTCAGCACCAAAATCATCATCATAGTTTTTAATAGTGATTTGCATTCAAATTCCTCTTTTCTTCTTTTTTCTACGCTTGACAAACGTTCTTCTTTCCTGGCTTGTTTCTGTAAGTTAACTTATCAAAACTGGCTATAGTTGCTTTTCTGTCGCCTCTCATCGAAGTAAGAAATTCTCTGTCTTAAGCTTTTTCTATTATGTTGATGGCATTGGGTGGCCACAGTTGGAATGTCTCCCCTAGCTTAGCATTTTGTTCTTATAATTTCAAAATGGTGGACTTGGAACTTCGACGATTTTTAGCGCTTCACAACTTTTCACTGTCTTCCAGTAAATTGACTATCTTCTGGTTACAGCTTTGCTCTTCCTTCATTGGTAAAAAGTTGTTATCTGTGAGCGCCCGATTTTTGTAGCTTGGTATTTAGAACGGCCTTCATTGTTCCCATCTTGGAAATGAAATAGCATTCAACACAATGCTTGTTTCCCTGTAGGAAGTCTACATCCTTTTATAGTCCCATCCTCGATTGTCACTGCCAGTCCTCAGCCATATATATATATATATATATATATATACTAACTTAGAAATTGGCGTTGAGTCAGACAGAGAGATGCTAAAGAGATTACGCCAAACTCAGTCTGGGCTAGGTTTTCTAAAAAGTTCAAAAAAATTGATTGCAATCTCTTAGCCGTTTTAAGCATATTGCAAAAAACCCAAAAAATATTGAGTTGAAAATTTCAATTTATACTGGGGCTTAGCTATGGAACAGGAAATCCTAAGACAGAGTGCCGGGAATATTTGGCGTTATATATATATATGGATGTGCATATGCATATAAATTTATTTTGTATTTTTGTAATAGTAATGAAATGTATTTAGTATTCCCCTACTGGCGAAAGATCGTGTGTTGGAGAAGCTAAAAAGCCTCACTTTACATATGCCGCAGTGCCTTGTGAAAAGCAACACCTTCCCGTTGAAATCATTCCAAATCTTTTCCTTGGCAGTGCATATCACGCTGCTAAACTAGATGTTCTTAACACGTGCAATATTAAAGCTGTCATCAATGCTACTGACGGTTTTGTTCCCAACTTGTTCGAAGATCAGGGAATTATTTACAACTCTGTTCCTGTCAGTGATACAAGTTCCAGTGATCTATCTCGGCATTTCCAGGCCTGCAATAATTTTATTGAGACTCACATTGCTCTAAATCACGGGGTTTTTGTTCACTGTCAAGGAGGGCTCAGTCGTGCTCCCTCAATTGTTATCGCCTATTTAATGTATACGTGTAGTCTTAGGTTAGAAGATGCCTTTAATAAAGTTTCAAAGCTTCGCTCTATTCATCCTAATCTTGGATTCATGGTGCAGTTATCAGAGTATGAAAAATGCCTGGGATCACTGCGCAGAAAGCGCAGACGACAAGCCACTGTAGGCTCTTCTAATACAAATCCTGAGGTTTCTGAAGGAGAAAAGGAAAACAGTCTTACTTCTCTCCTAACGGCATCCACAAGTGGAACTTTATTATCAACCTCTAGCGGTTCATCGTCATCATCAAAACATTCAAGGGCGTCCTCTCGGGAAAGATCATTTAGTTTTGAATTTAGTTGATGTTTTTGTTGTATGTATATATTTTAGTTGTTTAAGGTGAGCAAAGACTTTCTTATATTCTCTACTACGACGGTAGCTGTTAGTATTTTACAATAAATATTTAATTTTTCATTCTTTCCTGTTTTACTTAAGTATCAACAGATATCGTAATATCCATCAGTATTCAATTAATTCGATAATGCTGAAAAACTATGTGATTTATGGCTGAGAATTCTGATATGTAATGGTAAACATGCAGTAAGCACATTAAGGGAGCACACTTAAATAATCGCAACAATAAATATGTTTAACGGTTATCAGTAATACAAACACAGTAAAGATCGTAAGCAAAGTGGCAGTGCTCACATTTTTCCAACATTAATGTAGGCCTATGTAGTGAATTTTGTCAAATGACCATTTTAACACAGTCTAGCGTTTCTACATCTAAAGACGTAGTTTAAATTTTAAACCAACTGGAATGTTGACTACATTTCTTCATACCCTAGTCAACGAAGCTTCCAATGATTGGCAAGAATTTAGAAATTTCTTCCATAAATTACAAAACTTGACAAGATATTCAATAACTTACAACATAAATTCCAGGCTGCTTCAATTTTTTCAAGTATTATAAGAATAATTTGCTACGATTTTGACGAAGTTTTGATAAAAAATTATCAAGTTTTACAAAAAGGCAGAATGATTTCTCTATTAGAAGATTAAACTTCTAGTACATTAACCTAAATTATGAAATTCGATTGAATTTAGAGAATTGAAATCAATTCGAATTTGCCAGAAATGTTAATTGTTATTGTGAGAATCCAAATAAATATAGGAATAATTTATGTCAAATTGTAGTATTAAGTTCGAAGGGCTTGAAAACCATGAAAAAATCCAACTAGCTTTATTCTTTTTATGTTTTTTTCGAAAAAATTATTTTTAAGTCTAATTAAAATTCCAATATGTAATTTACATTTTGGCAGGGGTTATGTATTAAGATTTCGGAAAAATGGTTTTGTTGATGTAATGGAATTTCAATATTAACAGCTATAAGTTGGTAATTGGTATTTCAGAATTGTCCAGGATTGGGCTATGCATAGTCCTTTTAGGCGTGTGGAGTGTTATGATTATTGTACAAAGCAAGTTTGCTTGTTGCTTTTAAAGCTTTGTGTTAAAATTAATGCAAGTTATTTAAAGTTTGCTATAACTGATTAGGATTAGGTATTAGTTTGCAGAGCAATTAGTTATATTCTAAAGAAGTTTTATAGACTAGCAATGCTTTCATTAAATAGTAAAATCTTACAAAAATTGGTAAGATTCGCAAAAGTGACTAAATCATGAAAAATTTTGTAACGAAGTACTAAGAACTTACCAAGTTATAATTAAGTTTTTCCATTTTCATTGATTACGGTCATAACTAATTCGAAACAAAATACAAGTTGCGCGCAAAATGATTGATCACGAAAAGCTAGTTACGGAATCATTTGAATTTTCCACTCCCCTTTCTTTTATCATATAGTTATTAATGTATTCATTAATAAAAGTTTGATACTTAAGAACATAGTGGTCAAGAGATTCACAAATTTCTTGATTTGAAGAGCCTTGTAATGCTGTGCCAAGAGCAATCATTATACCAGTGTGTATTTCGTCCCCATTTATGAATTTAATTTTTGAATTTGAATTTAAAGGCGGATAGGTGTTCCCTTTAATAGAAAACTTATACAATTCTTTGGATTCACGTTCAGCCGCTTCTTCTTTGTCTAGATTTCTCCAAAAGGCAACTAAATCATTGAATGGAAATTCAGAATGCACCGCTTCCTTTATTTTGTAGTATATAAATGATTGGTTTTGTCGAAAAAAATTTAAGATTATTTCACTGAGTGTAACTTCGTCTTCATTAGGTTGTTCATTGATTATCATAGAAATGTTCTGGTCATCTGACTTATAAAGATTAATCACTCCACTCCTTCGTTCTGTAGGCCTTCTTTGTTGACTTTGTTTTCGAGTGATTAAAAACTCGTATTTGTTTTCACTAAATTTGTTTATTGGTGGATCACTTTTATTACCTAATTCTGAAATTACGTCTGCTTCAAAAGCATCACCCATTTCTGCATAACTCCTGACTTTCTTTATAGGTTTGTATAATTTTCCGAGATCTTCAGATTGAGACTTTGGTAAACTATAACTGGAAAATCTAAATGCATTTGTAGAATCGGTCTGAATATCTTCCTGTGGAGTTTTGCTGAATCCATTATCAATATAGTTGTTTATAGATTTTTCGTAATTCTCAACATATTCATTAAGAAGGTGAATTACATCTTGACTGCTATCTCTGTGCATTATTGTCCCCATAACAATTCTTATGGCGGCATCTCGTTCATTGCCTTCAATGAAATTTATTTTCGATGTTGCCTTTAATTTAGGAAACTCCCCTTCGAAAACTGAATTTTCCTTTCCATAAGACAATGTCATTCGTAAACGAGATAATTCTTTTTCAATTTCGCCTTTTTCAAGGTTTCTCCAAAACGCAAGTAAATCGCTAAAGTCAAACCAACCATTTATCTCTTCGGGAATCGAATTGTTTAGGTACGATTGATTCTGTTGAAATAAATCTGACAGCTTTTCCACAATTAGTAAGCTTTCTTCGTTAATTTCATGATAAACGGTCATGTTGATGTTTTGATGATCACTTTTATAAAGGTTTACTTTTTCTGGTGGGAAATTTCCAGGTTTAGGCGGGGAATTTTTTTGCGGTTTGCACTTTACTTCAATCTTTTCAAGATTATTTGATTCATCATTTTCTTTTTGCTTCTTTAATGGTTGCTTTTCATTTATAGTTCTGCTGTCGATTTCATCAATCTCATTTACTATGACAGAATCTACGTAGGCGTCGATGACATCTGCATAGTTTTCCTCATATTGATTAATTTCATTCGTTAGCTTTTGATTATCATCATATTCAATAATCGTTGAAATGACGACTTTTACAGCAGAATGTTTTTCACTGTCATTGTGAAATTTTACTCGGGATACGGGTTTGAGTTTCGGGAATTCAAATTTCGGTTCATCTGGTTTTTTTCTTTGTCTAGGCTTTCGTAGCTTCATGTTCATATCTTCTTTATTTAAGTTTCTCCAAAATCCCAATAAGTCATTAAAATCGAGAGATATATTAATTTCTTCTTTTACGGAATTCTGTAAATCATTCTCATTTTTGTCAAAAATCTCTTTTAATTTCCTTATTATCTTCGTTTTTTCGGGATTTTTTTCATAGTTGTTAGTGAGAACAATGTTTTGGTTATTTTTTGTATATAACGTTACGATTTCTTTTTCAACTGGAGTTATGCTATTTCTGACTTGTTCACTATTACTGTTATCCACAGATATAACACTTCGTTTTGGAATTCGTGGAGGCGGTGGTACTTTGACATCTTCTACAGGTTTTTGATTCAGAAAGTCATACCTGTTTTGGTCTAATCGTTTGACACTTTGATGATGCTCCAACTTTTTTTCTCTAAGAATTTGGAAATCCTCTAATTCTCTTTCCAAAAATCCAAAACTCATCTTTCTCTTCACACTTTCTCCATTATTCTCTGATATGTTTTCTTCGGAAGACATTTCAATCGAAAACTAGACAACGCGTTCTACACTTCCTGTTTAGCAGTTTAGTTAGTTACGCATGAATCCATTAAACTATTTGCTTGTTTACTTTAATTAATTTCAAATTATATATTACCACTATATTTCTGATAGTTTGTTCACAATTCCTACGGCGACTATATTTCTTTTATACTGTAGAATTCGGAATTCCCATAAATATGGAGTGTTTGTATTTACTGCATTTATCAAATTATTTGATATGATTTCTTATATTTTATGATCTTAAGGAATATATTAATTGTTTTCTAAACGATATTATTAATTGAATTCTTTAGTAAAATGAGGCTCAAGCAGCTATTTTTCCAGCCCACTTTGGGTGGTATTTATTTCTCTGAGTTTACTTTCTCCCCTTAAACCAAAGTAAATTGGATAAAAATTCATTCATTTCAATTTCAATAAATTCACATTCTCTTCACAAAAATCCTAAAATTTTGATCAAATGTTTTCCTTGGGAATCCTTTGACGACAAACCTTGCTTTATGTTTGTTATGCGCTTCAAATGTAATGGCTTTAGTGGAACGATGTCTTCTTGCTTTGATTGAAAACATTTGTATTTGACAATAGCATAGTTTGCTGCCGGAACACTGACATCATTCAATGCTGGCTAGTATTGAAAGAAAATCTCATTTCAAATAGGCACAAATATAAGTTTCTAAGTTAATCAAAAGCCCAATTCCAAAAAATATAACAACTAAAAGTCAATAACAATGATATTTATTCCGTGTCCAAAAATCTGCCTAATTCAATTGCAACTTGGATTGAAATCATTTAATTATAAATTACTCTCTTTTGTGAGAACATTAAGTTTGAAAGTAGAGCTGTATTTAAAAAAAATTATCTTAAAATATAAACATATGCCTACATGTACAATTTCTAATAAATTATCAGTATTTTTAGTGAATGAACATGTGCATTATCATGCCAAATTCTTTGAATTGATCAAATTAGGTCATTAGATAATCAAATTAGTCAGTACCAAAAGCGAAAAAAGCTCCTCGAAAAATTTTTAAAATATTGAGAACATAGACCCTAAAAATGCACTTCACAATCTTAGATTTTAAATTTTTGATTTTTTATATACAATGTCAGCCCTTGAATACCCCACTGAGGTAAAATATGTTATTCCACGTATAAATTTGTTGTTGTAGCCTTAGTTAATAGATAAAACCTTAATGCAAATCTGATTAATGGCTCTAGACCGGTTGCATATTAGTATTCTACTTCGAACGGCCTGCTACAACAAAGAGTTCAGCCGTGGCCTAAAATTCATTTCTGAAAATTTTAATGAACAATTTACTTCCATGATTTTTATTGTATTTTTTTAAAACTTCGTCGTTTTGACCATTTTCTTTAATTTTTCAAATTATGAGCATGTTGTTACTCGTTCAATTGAAAATTGCAGTATCTCACTTAGTAGTAGCAAAAAGCGCCGACGACGGCGAAAAAAACACCGCTATCTGCCGGCTACGGCTAAACATTACGACCAATTGCCGGCTACGGCTGGTTGAACGGCCGGCAATGGTCAAAATTTATTTTGCACGGCCGGCTACGGCCAAGAAAATTGCCTGGCCAAAGAACACTAATGCATACAAGAAAACATTAAATTAACATTCAATTTGTTTCATCCATATCGCAATATCTTGTAGAAATTTCTTAACTAAGGCATTTGAGAACATATCAACTCTTTGTTCATGCAGAGAAGCATACTCACTCAAAGTATTTGAAATTTTGTTAGATACTTGAATTGCTTTAGCTTACAAATAACACCATTCACATAACTAGACGCAAATGGCACGAAAGTTAAGGATCTATAACTGATTTTCGTAGATACAGAAATTATAATCTTTGCATACGCGTTAATTCCAATAGCATTTTTCAAACTTTTCGTTTTCATGGTATTTTCATTTTAATTTTTATTTAAATTCTTGAAAATTTTTTTATAATTTAACGCAGTTTTTTCTATGCTTGGAATAGCAAATTGTAGCAACAATTCAAATTCTATAGATATTTATGAGCCTATCGATTTGAAATAGGAAACAAATTGATTATAATTTCATATTACGTGTAAGACTAGTACAATATTGATTATTTCCTAATGTTGCATGTCTAACCCTCCTCAGCTTGATCAAATTGGATTTATTCAATTTTTCTGTACATTAATTTTTGCAAAGCATTGTGTATAATATAAAAACAAAACGGTAAATTTTTTATTAAATATATCTATATATTTACAATAACAAATGAAAATATGTCTATTTTACAAAAAAACACTGGCAAATAGTTATCGAAAGCGAAGATGATTGGAAGAGTGAACATTGATGTTAATTGTAACTTCAGTTGGACGCTCACAAAGATAGTATGATGAACTAGAGGAGGAACTGGCCTAAAATCAAGATTTAAATTAAATTTACATTAATTTAAATAGATATAAAGTGTAACATTGCAAACGGTCCATCGTGGGTACATCCACTCCATCTGCCTCAGCGAATTAGAAAATATTTAATTATTCATGAAGTTTTGAGATTCTACAGTCACCAAATTTTCAATTGAAGAGAGGGTCATGTGGAATCTGCAAGCCTTCAATATTTTACAAATAGTAGCACTTACAATCATTTAGGAATCAACGCAAAAGATATATAAAAGACTAAATTGCATGATTTTGCGATTTGATAGGCTACAATTAGTATATATATATATATATATATATACTGCGCTCAGCAGTGACGGTCGGTTTTCGAAACGCTCCTCACTGTGCATTTACATTTTCAAATCTCTTTGCGAGCAAGTTTCATTACGCCTCTATTTTTGGATATACCAGTTACTTCTAAAAAAGAAAATTTTTTCCTTCACCAAATTCTAAAAAAGTGCAGCTTCTTCGTGAAGAAATCGACATTTAAGATAAATCTCCCTTAATATTAATTTAATACACTTGCACTACATTACGTGTTAAATCACCAACAACACCAAAAACCTGTAACAATGCCTTTTTGCATTACATGTGGTAGAAAACAGTCACAATTAACACGTGCAAGTAACAAAACAAAATGTAGTAAATGCACTAAGGAAGAAAGCGATAGTCAATGCAAACATTGTTTGCTCAGAATTGATGAAGATGAAAATGAAAAAGAAATAAACTGCATTCAATGTAAAAATAACTTCCACACGGAGTGCATCGGATTAAATAGTGAAACCAGAAAATTATTAGCTAATGAGAATCAATATATTCTAGGAAAGCTTTCTTGGGCTTGCAATTCTTGTGCTCTTTCATGTGTTGAAAACGTAGAATCTAACCTAAATAATGTTAAATTTCAAATGGAAACAATGACCTCTGAGATTAAAAAATACTCTGAAATTATCCAAAATGCTCCGAAACCCTCAACTCAAAAGCCTGCAATTAATGTCTCTGAAAATTCAGTTAACTTCGAAATAAGAATACGTGGAATATACGAATCGGTCTCTGGAAGGAAAGAACAAACAGTTGAAGATAACGAAAATTGTCTTAAATGTATTTCAGCATATCAATAGCAACTTCAATATATCATATGTGTCTGATATATTTCGCTTAGGTAAATATAGTGAACACATGTCGCGGGCTTTGCTTGTAAGGTTTAGAGAACCGTTACATGCCAAAGTGCGGCTTGCAAATGCAAACAAATTAAAAACCTTTACGCCATTTAGAGTATTCATATCAAGAGGTTAACAAAGGATGAAGTTAAAATGGAGAATGACTCACTTAAGAAAAGAAGAGAATTGATAAATTCAGGAAGATTTAGTGCAAAAGATCTACATGTATTTAATCTTAGGCTCTTCAAAAGATTAGAAAATGGTAAATTGTCAGAAATTAATATTGATTGATTTAGTGTAAGTTCTCAAACCTTATCTGTAGTGTATTCTAACAACATTAATGGTATAATAAGCAAATTTGATGAGTTTGAGCACTTAAAACGATTTAACGAGTATAGTGTGATTACCTTAAAGGAAACGAAATTGAAAACAATTGATCCCAATCCAATTGTTCATTTTGAAAATTATCACTTAATTAGACTGGATAGAGATATCAGTACATTTAAAGAGAGTTGTCGAGGTGGCCTAATTATTTATGTCAATAACAAATGGTCAAAAAATATTCCTAAGATTTTAGACACTTTATCTCAACCAGAGATTGAACTTATAGCTATCATGTGTAGGCCTTCATTTTTACCTAGTCAATTTACGGGAATACTGATCATAAACATATATTTACCGCCTCATCGCAATAAAACAATTCTTTCTCAGACACTGTACAAATATGAAAAAAGATACCCAAAATCTTTTAAAATACTACTAATCGATGCAAACCAATCTAAACTGGCGTGTGCTGAAAGAATAAATCTGGAAAATTTGGTAACATATCTTATGCATTTCTTCCGTCAAAAAGTCAAATTGATGTTGCTTATTTGACAAAATCCAGCCAGTACAATATTGTATATGATTTGCCAACAGGAAGTGCAGGTAAAATGTAACACCTTAGTCTAACATTGACACCAAAACATGATTGCCACTAAAAAATTCCAAATAAAATAAAAGGCTACCAATCTTATGGTTCTTATGATACTCAAAATGTCAGAAATCAAATTACTAACACTAATTTCGATGCAATACTTCAACAAAATAATGTTGAAAGTATAGTTTCATTACTTGAAGCCTTGTTTCTAGGATTTTAAAAAATTCCAAGAATATTGGATACGAAATTATCTATAGAGGCGAACGAATGTTTGATGAAGAGCTAAACCGTTTATTGAAGGACAAAAGGAAACATTTAAAAACACAAGACAATTGCGAGAGAAACAGGCTTCAAAGGCTAATATTAAAAAGAATAAAACACCTCAGGAAAACTAAGTTTCAGAAATTGTCAAATGACGAAATCCGCAATGAAATTGAAAGTCGATTACAGAATTCTAAATCACAGCTAATTTTAAACAAAGAAGAAGCACTTTTACTCTTCAGCAGATTCAATTCCGATAAAAGCAAAGACCAATACCTACAACTAAAAGAAGCAAATCATTACGAAAACGTTCCTCAAGTTAATCCTAAAAAAGTAGACGAGTTTTTCCTTAATGCGAAACCATCCCCAGGGATGTGCAAAATACCTACTTGGTTTCATAAAACGTTTGCATCAGAAATAGCGCCAATATACACCACTTTTCAAAAGATGTTTTAGAGAACTAATATATCCAAGAGATTGGAAAAATGCTGCTGTTGTGCCAATTAGAAAAAAACCGAGGTTCACTACGATTTCACATGATACATTAAAGAACGTTCGACCAATCACCATAACACCAATTTTAGCACGAGTCTTAGATAAAATAGCATCAGAAATATATGTCGATCAGATGCGCAACTCTTCTGATAAATACCAATTTGCTTATAAACAAAATCGCAATACAACTGACGCACTACTACATACAATGAACTTCATATATACCATACTAAACACTATGGAAACATCAGCAGTACGTATCGTCTTTTTTGATTACAGCAGCGCGTACACACCATTCTTCAAAACAAGCTTATAAATAAAATCCAATGTCATTCCACCTGGTTAGGTAATTGGGTTATTCAATATATGAAAGGATGGGGCCAACAGGTGGAGTATGGAAAGGATGAGTACACACCATTTGTAAATGTCGTTTTCGGTATACCCCAAGGAGGACCATTAAGTGGAACTTTATTCATAGAAAAAACAAATGATATCAGCTGTGAACACTTAAAAATTAATAGGAAATATTTCGATGTCTCAAAATATTCAGACAATATGCGTTTAATTGGCGGAATCTATTTAAATAGTGCAGAAGATAATTTTAACACCTATCAAGCAGCTATAGATAAATTGGTAGCTGAATATGTATCCCGCAATTTACAAATAAATAATAATAAAACTTGTGAACTGGTAATAAAACATCCGAATATCACAGACAACTCTTTGAACAAATTTACGGAAGTTAATGCGATGTTAAATGTAGAAGAAAGAATAGAAAAAGTTAAGACTTTAAAATGTTTAGGACTACACATAAATGAAAATTTGAGTTGGAAGGATCACGTCAATTACATTTCAAAACTAACATACTATAGAATACGTTGGTTGAACACTATAATTTCAGATGTTAATATCGAAAAGCAAATTTACATATTTAAAACGTATATATGTCCAACCTATACATATGCGTCGGAGGTTTGGGTTTCATCAATTACAAGTAGACAACGTGAAATTCTAATTAAACCAATAAGGTTGTACAGTAAGATCACAAAAATCAATAAAAATATCCTTGTAGAAATTATTAACTCAAAGTTTGAAAAGCAATTCAAGTCTAGGACAGAAAAGATAATCCAAGATAAGGAACATCCACTCCATAATGAATTCAACTGGTCTTTTGAGAAAACAGGGAACATTGCTAAACTCCCAAAGCAAAATACGACTTATTCAAGAAGTCATACATATATGATGCAAGTAAATTATTAATTTATGGAACCTGCCCGCAGTTCCTATAGCATTTCATTATATGATATTGTCTCATTCCTCTTTACAACCATCGCTTAGCTGAGTGTACAGGAATTAAAACGGACATACATACTTGTGTTCCTCCAGTATTCTGCCTATACCTTGTTTGTCTCTCTGATTCCATCCTACTCTGGTATGCTGTCTTTACTTCACTCTTAGATCTTATCTTCCTTAGCTCCTTAGTGACCTCTCGTAGGGATCCTCTAGGTTGTGCTTCTACATATTCCTTTCCCTCCTTTATGCCTTGCCATGTACAGTCTATCTACCTCTCCATTTAAGTTGAATGCTCTCTCTGCTGCTAGTATCTTCATTGTCTCCCTGTCTAATTCCCTCAGTTCATTCTTGTTCCACCTAACTATTCCTTTCGAATATCTCAACACTGGTATTGTCCATGTATTAATTGCCTTTATACTATTCTGCCCATTTAATGCTGACTTCTGTAGTACTTTCCTTATTCTCCTCTTGTATTCTTTTCTTAAATTCGTCTTCATTTCCTCATGATATGTTCTATCTTTCTCTATCACACCTAAGTACTTGTACACGTCTTTGACTTCCTCAATCTTATCCCTACTGCTCGTCCTCAAACCATCTCCATCTACACACTTGCCTCTGGTCATTGTCACTGTTGCACACTTGCCTAATCCAAATTCCAACCCAGAATCTCAGCTTACCGTCTCCAATATCTACATTTGCTTTTGCAACATCTTCCTTGAACTAGCATACATCTTCAGGTCGTCCATGTATCATAGGTGACTCACCGCTCTACCATTCTTCTCCAACATATACCCTATGCTTGTCTCCTTTAACTTTTCTTTGATAAGCATTAAGCTAACTACAAACAGTAGTGGTGCTAAGCTGTCTCCCTGGAATATGCCCTGTATAAACCTCAACCTATTCCCGTCTATTACAGTCTGCCACCTTCCCATCTGCCTCTCTAGAAACTCAACCCATTTCCGTGAAACTCCATTGGTCTCTAGCGTCCTCAATACCCACCTATGTGATATGCTGTCATATGCCTTCCTGTAGTCTATCCATGTCATTGCTAAGTTTGTCTTCTTTCTTCTACATTTCTCCACTACTGCCTGGTCTATTAAAAACTGATCTTTACATCCTCTCGTCTTTGTCCTACATCCCTTCTGCTCCTCTGGTATGAACTTGTTCTGTTCTAAGTAACATGCCAGCCTACTTGAAATCACAGAAGTTAGCAATTTCCAAGTTGTTGGCAGACATGTTATTGGCCTGAAGTTGCTTGCCTCACTACCTTTCTTTGGGTTCTTCTGTATCAGAAATGTCCTTCCCACTACCATCCACTCTGGGCACCCACTCACCACACACTCCTCCAATGCTACTGCTAGTCTCTCATGAATACTTGTGAACTTATTCAACCAATACCCATGTACCTCATCTCTGCCTGGCGCCTTCCAATTATTCATCTTCTTTAGAGCCCTCTTCAGCTTTGCAGTTGTGATTACTTCTCCTTCTGCACACTCTCTATCTCTGGCCCCTCACTTCACCATATATTCTCCCAGAATCTTACTGCATCCTCATCTGCTCTAGCTGTAGCCTTTTCTCCTGCACCTGCCCTGCACCACCTCACTTGTCCTGATCTTCCCTATTTGCTGCCTAATATTTGCCACTTTATTCTCAATTCTTCTCTCCCATGCTGGTTTTCTGTCTCCCTTATCTTCTTGTCGTCTTTTCTTCTTCATGTCCATGCCTACGTTCTTCAGCACCTCACATGCACCTGCATACACTAAGCTATTTACTTCTGTGACACTCCTAGCATCTATCCTCTCCAACACGTTATTGACCTTTGCTGTCTCTACTACTAGCTTACTTTTCTTAACTCTTCTTGGAACTGGCAACCTATTTCTCTCACCTATTTCTTCCTTCAGTTTCTGCGTCCACTGGTTCTGCTGCTTCCGCCACTTCTGTCTCAACGTCTATCACCTC
>CABFPE010000331.1:746014-756453 GCA_900660155.1 Hofstenia miamia | reverse complement strand
TATATATATTGAGGATTTACTTTTTTCTATCCCTATATACTTGCAACATGGGAGCGATAATCTTTTCATTAAAATTTCGATTTTTTAAAAAAAGTTTACCCCTAACTGGTAATGTACTTTATGCATTAGGCGAGTTTTTTTTCAATTATGAATCGATATTTAATATTAACCTTAAACTGCTTATAAATTTTTTTATGGTTTTAAGTGCTTGTAACTCACGAACTAATAAACAAAATCTTTTTAAAACACCAGATAGAGGAATATCTTGTTTTGGATTCTTATGCCCAACTCGTCGCTGTCCTTTCTTTGATGCGTGCTATGACCTTCCGCACTGCAAGCCTCAATGGGTTGTGCGGTCTGCCTAGTGCCTACATCAAAAGAAACTGCTAAGGTTACTTGTTGCTCCCATGGGTTTTAGATCTCCTGACTATTGAACATGAGGAGTTTTGAGATTTTGGAATCTTCAATGAAAAATAAGGAAATTTCCAAGTATGTATGGCAAAGTACAATTTTTTAGCATTACCTTCGAGCATGTTCAAATATAGATGCACCCATATATCAAGAATTTTAAATTTCATATAGAATTTGAGAAAATTGCTTAAAAATGCGAAAAAGCCGTTTAAATTTAAGGTAATTAATTAAATGATTTATTTTCTATAATCTTTTATAATATCAATTAATTTAATTAATTAAAAAAGGCAAATGGTTAAAAAAATATTATTTGACACTTAAGGTAATATTAACACTAATTTTATGCGTTGTTGCACAAAAATTTCTTTAACTGAACGTTGTCCATTCTTTCTGTAATAGTTGTGCACATCTTAAATGTTGCTACATAATGAATAATAATCAATATCAATGTAACTGACAGTAGATAACGCGCAGTGGTTGGCCTTTGAGTTGAAGATACCATAAATTTGGTTTGTGCATTTTGGTTTAGTGGACCACATTTTTGTACATCTGGTGTTTTAATTGCTTCCCATTTGCTCTATTCTCACTCTGCAATCAAGCCCCATTTTCTTTTGCAATAGTTCATCAAGATTGATTTCTAGTTTTAGCTACAACTAAAAATATAAGTTGCAGTTTATAGTATCTATTTTGTAATTTCACGAACTTGTTTTTTTCTTCTTTAAAAGGCTTAGTAAAGAACAGGCTGAAGGGATTGTTCTAGAAAACGTACAACTTCTCTTTTGTTATTTTACTCTTGAAATTCTACAAGATTGTTTCCCCAAATTTTTATTGCTTTCTATAATTGAGTAACTCTTTCTATCAACCGTGACCAAATGTTAGTGGCAGTTGATCTATCAATGAATATGTTGCAATAAGAATGCATGGGGTTTTCTCCATTACTAACGTGTAAAATTTAAAGAAAATATTACAATAGAGAACCTAGACATGTTTATGTGGATTTTCTTACATTGTAAAATACTGTTGCTATAAAATTGGTAGAGAAGAAAAAATTTTATCAAGCCTCAGTTTTGATTGAAGGCAAATATTAAATAATTGTCAAGTATTAGCAGTAGAAATGGCTAAAATTAAAATACCATAAAAAATTGTAATTCTTCTAGAGCAAAAAGATGTAGAACTGTATCAATAAAACTAAGAAACATGCATAAATAGAATATACTCTAATAGTTAAGTTTACAGGCTAGACATAAAAGTTTGAATTTGATCTATAAATTTGCATTTTACTTAAAATTTTTCCTAAAGATAACAAGCTCTCTATTGAAAGAGAACATAGAATTCAAACTGCAGTCAGGAGTCAGAAGATGCAATATTTGGCCAGTGCTAAAAATTTTGAACACGAAATTGCTTCTATTTATCAGCCCTATTATTTCTTTTGAAAATGATTTTAGAAATATGAAGTAGGGGTGAACTTTTTTTGCGGTAGCAAAGAAAAAAACACATTTTAATAAGTTTTAGACGAAAACTCATACAGCTATAATACAGGAAATTCGAATATATTCCTACCGTACCTCCCGGCGATTAAGCCGACTTTCTGCACCCAAAATATTGCATAAAGTTTGGGGGTCTGCTTATTGGCCGGGTGCATCCTTAATCCATATTTACAGGTCGGTAAATATTGCAAACAATATAGCACAGGTATATACTGGTACATGCATAGTAATTTACGCCGACACCATATCCCAGTATCGCACATACTTGAGAACCACAAAATAATTTCCGTGTTCGATCATTTTACTGAAATTACACTTGAAGAAAATCATCATGATTTGAAATTTTAAGTTCGCCTTAATCGGCGGGGCTAACTAAAAATTCATGTTTTTCTGGTCAGAAATCACCCTCGGCTTATTAGGAGAGTAGGTCTAATCGCTGGGAGGTACGGTGTATGTACTTTTGGTTTAACGCCATCTTATGTTGAAACGGTAAGGAACTTTAATCAGTGTTTTAGTAAAAATAATAATTGTTTCATTATGGCTTTTTCTCTTTGATTGGGCTAACCTTCAGAAACCGTATTTTTTATTATTTATTTTCCCTATTAAGTTTTTGTATTTCAAAAATATTCACAACTACTATTGTCTCAACAGGTGATAGCATTTTACGAATGATTGGAATGCAATACAGTTTAAAGAAACTTGTTCAACCACAAGAGCGAAATAACGAACGCACGAAACAGCTACGTCATGATTATGCCATTTGGTTGCGAGATAATGCGATCCAAACTCAAAGAATATATATTGACGAAACTAATTACAACATATGGGTTTCAAGATCGTTTGGTCGTTCGCAACGTGGCGTGCCAGCGACGATGAGTCGACCATCGACAAGAGGAGCCAATTTGAATATTATAGCTGCTATCGACATATCTGGTTTGGTGCACTTCGAGACGCATAAAAAAGTGTCACATGTGACATTTAATGAGTTTTTATCTATATGCTCTCAAAAGTTATCTGAGAGAGATGTAATATTCATCGTCGATAATGCTCCAGCACATAAACGAGCTAACGAAGTTAATCTTCCGCTTAATCATACGGTGAAATATTTACCACCGTATTCTCCAATGTTTAACCCAATAGAGGAATACTTTGCTTCTTTTAAGACTGCAGTAAAGCGATATCTGCAAGATCACAATTTGGAGATGTATGAAAGACCAAATGGTGTGACTTTATCGTTACACAGATTTAACATACTGAAGTCTGCAGCAGATATGGCAAAAAACACAATTCCTTCATATGATTGTGCAAATTTTGACAGGCACCAAATGAACTTTATCCCAAAAGCAATAGCTATGGAAGATTTATAACTCTTTTCAATTAATATTTCATGTATCAATTAGCATTTTTATTATTATCAATTACATATGATTTCTATTTTATAAATTAGAATTTTTAATTCGAATATTTGACATTGGCTTCTAATAATATAAATATTATAATAAATATTATAAAATATTATAATTAATATTTTTCAGTAAATAATAATTAATATTGTATTATTTTAATATCAATTAGATATTTAAAATGATATAAATATTTTAATTAGTATTTTTTGATAATTGAATGATAAAAATATCTGGACATTTTCAATTGACAAATAGACATTTTCATTTGAGGAAGAGTTATTTCCATTTGAGTAAAGGACATTTTCAATTGAGAAGTAGACATTTCCTTTTGAGAGACAGATATTTTCATTTGAGTAAAGGACATTCTCAATTGAGAAATAGACACTTTCAAATGGGAAAACCTGTAGTAGCATCTATTATCTTTTATGGTTTGATGTAGATTGACTGAAAGCATGGAACTCGGCGGATCTCGAGATTGTTGCTGTGGTTTGTAATTTGCAATCCAAGTTTCAATGTTTTTAGCTATCCATAAGTATACCATTATTTTTTATTCTTTTTCAGTATATTTAACAGAGACTAATGCTTGACCTTTAGGATTAAAATATTTATAATTTACGCGTTTATAATTTTGAAATTTCAAATTAATATTTTAATTCGCCAATTACCGTATTTTTTCCGACAATAAGGCGTACCGGATTATGAGATACAGTATGAGTGAACTGATATATTTTCATATATTAGATTATAAGGTACATATACATAACAAAATAGTCTGATAGATCAGGCTTTATCAAATAAATTAGCAATATCTTTCATTATTACACAAAACATTTTAAACATTTCAATTAGCCAATAAAAATGAATCATCATTTTTATAAAATTCAGATAATTGGAAAATTATAAATAAATAAAATAAACATTTTATGTTTGTGTATTTTTTATTGGTTTATAAACGTATTTTAAAATTTAATTAAAACTTATGATTATAATGCACTTTTTATGCAATTTTTAGCTTGCGGATGCCTACATTCTTACCGTAGATATAAACAAAATTTTTTTTAAACTGAATTTTAATTTCATGCGTCTGCTTTTTGATCCCGCTTCACAGGAATCGATTTATACATAGTGCTGCCGTAAAAAAGATTCTTCAGTAGACATGTTAAACTCTGTTCTCTCTGAAAAAATTCTGTCATAGTCTTCAATTAACAGCATGTTTTCCGCAAGTGATATTTTTAAGAATTTAACTAATAAATTCATCATAAGATATTAACATTAACAAAACTTACGACATTTCATCTGCATAGCATATTGTAATATCAATATTGCTTGCCAAAATGTCAAAATATCATCACACCGCATACACACTAAGCTCACTGTATTGCATTCAAGCGTATTTATTAACTAATAGTTATGCCTAAAATTTAACAACACTTAATTCAGGCACATTGTGATGCAATTTAGAAATCAATTTTGGAAAGATTTCTTAGTGTTCAAATTCCGCACGTGCAAATGAACTTTCAGAGGAAACCACAAACACAATTCAGTCAGATTCCAATCTTCTAACTAGGGGCGTCACGCACCTGTTTTTTTTGGGGCCCGAAAATATATTCATGTAGGCCTGTTGCTTGTGATTTTTACTAAAAAATACTGCACTGTAATATGCATTTATTCATCCATGTTTTGTTTTACAGTACTGGTTTATATGGTTCACAATTATGGCGATTGGAAATTGTTTATTTTCTTTGTTACAATTTTATATTTTGTCTCACGGAGTCTTCTTTCATAACACTCATTTTGATTATTTCTTTTGAAAAATGTAGAACTACACAATAGCCTATTAAATGCGGACGCACTGCGAATACTTAGGCACCGTTATGAATGTTTGTTTTTAAGAGAAATCGATTAGAAATAAAATTATATAGGCCTACTTACCATAGATGGAATGTCAACAAACGCTTTTGCTTCATATGCACCGATCTCCCGAGCAGTCAAAGGATAAACATTCGAAAACAAGTCATTTCAAACAAACAACTATCAACTACAGATAATCTGCCAGTAATTATTTGTTATCCGAATTTATAATCTTATAAATTTATTTACATACGCACAAAAAAGATACCTCCTGAATCAAATCACGGAAGAACCTTTACCTACTAAGCACTTGAATGAGGCTTGAACAGTCTGTCTATTGTTGGTGAAATACATGAGGTTAATTGCTGCTCTCATGGCTTTTAGAGTTGAACTAGATATCTCGCATAGATGGGCCGCGTTCTTGCATTTAGGTCAGAAAATCGGAAATTCTGTGTTTGGATTTGTGTCTGGGTCCACTGAGTCCAGTTTGTAGTGACTGTATTTCATTTCATAAATGAAAGTTACTTCATTAACATTTCATCTCATTTACATGACGCCTGTCAATTTGAATAATCTGTAAAAGCAACTGTGGTTCAGTATGTCAATCCTCACACGCTCAAAGGACAGGTGGTTGTGGTTGTTTACAAGAACCTTGGATTAACTTACATTCTATTGCTTTAATACATGTTTACTTTTTTATTTTAGAGTATGCACAGAATTGGGTTTGGTTCTTAATATTTGTTTTGAGTTAGGCTCAAACATTGATTAAACTGCTGTTTGGGTTTAAAATTTGATTCAACCCAACCCTGCCTGCGCTACTTTTTTGCTGACCTGATTCAATCTGCAGGAGGAGGACCCAAACCGTCTCAACAAATGTGACCGCTGGCCGAGCAAGCACATAGAGAATTTGCGCGCGTCAAATTACTACAAGCTCTCAATAAACACTTCTAAGGATGATGAAAAAATTGTTTAGGGATGGTTTCGCTGTTAATATTTGGATTTTATAATTACCAAAAAAAACTGTGCCAGCGGAGAAATACTTTATTAGAAATGCTAGCAACCCTCTCCCACCTATGGCTTAAACTAATAGGGCGTGTGTTGGATCCTGTTCCGACTTCCGGAGTCCTTTCATATCTGATGGTAAAAACTACTTGATTAGTTGAATCTTAGTTATTACGCTATGAGAATAATGTGTCCGATATATCAAGTGATAATCCTGCAATAAATCTGATAAATCATAGATTTTAACATCTCCTCCCATGACAAGATGAAGAAATTTTTTTCAAAATAGTCATTAGGCTAACATATATATATATATATATATATATATATATATATATTTCCCGCTTTTGGTATCGAAAATGCAAAAACCTTACATTTGGCGGGAAACGGTCCAAAATTTCTTAAGCATTTAGCGGGAATCGCACTTTTTCCCCCAAAAAACCTATTTTTTGGCTATTGCTCCCGCAGTATTCACTCGAATTTAAATATATTTACCATGAGGGTAGGTAAATTAAAGAAACACTGCCTTGCAAAATTTCAAAGATTTATGTTTGGAAACGCGGTCATGATAAGGTTTTTAAAAAATATTTAACTGGAGATATATATATATATATATATATATATATATATATATATATATATGTTAGCACACCCTGGAAAAAGCATTTGTAGGTATTGATACTTTCTAGAGGATACTGGATAAGTGCTAAAAACACTTTCCATCAATTGAAGCTGACAGATATTATTCATTTTTGCTAAAATATTCAAATAGCAAGTTACCTGAATTATTTCATCTGCAAGGCTTTGAGTGATTTTGTATTGCTGTTCCTTGGTGTCTTCATTCTTTCTAAATGGGTTCTCTAAGCACAATGGCATTTTTTCAATGTATTATCATTTTAATAAATTCCTCTATATTCTGATTTTAGAGATCTTAATATTATAAGGAATTTTTCCAAATGAAAGGAGCATTTTAGCTCCTTGTTAGAGCTTTCATAATTCGTTTTCTAACTCAAATTTGAATAATATAAATTCTTCTAACTTTTTGTTTTACATTATTCTTCATTGTGTGTTTTTTACTACTTCATTGTACAATTGTCGGTAATTATTTTGAAAAATTTTACATTGTAACGAATTCTCAAATTTAAAACACAAGAATTTAATAAAATGGATAGCACCAGAATTAAAAATATTTTTTCTATTCATGGCATTTGGGTTACATGCCCTTAAAATGAAGGTTACAATGCCTTAGATTTTTTCTACCTTTAATATCGCACCATTTTCCCCCTTAAACCTAGACAGAGGTCACATTCTGTATGCGAATTTGTCTATTTATAATCCTGGAGTAAAAAGATCAAATGTTAACTAACTCTTATCTTGGGAAGAATAGGAGTTTATTTCTCACGTTTTAGTTTTTTGCAGGTACGCCTTCTAGCGGTTGGGTTTCACCATTGGTAAAGCTCAGAACATGTCTATCTCTAACCTTCATGAAAAGCCCTTGAGTGTTAATATATGCTTTTATTACTGGGCTAAAATATATCCCTTTTGAGGTTTTTTAACTTTTCGTTAGTCTCTAAAAACTTGAAACCCCTATGAATGTTTGATGAGAATTAAAAAGATCTGACTTAGGTCTCTCTTCTATAAATATATGAAATGTCATTTACCTTTTTGCTATTTTCAGTTTTGAGAAGGTCAATGATCTTGTGTAAACACCAAGATATATTGTATACTATAGAAAACATCATCTTGTGTTCTTCACAAATGTCTTAGCCTAATGATTAGGTTTATATAATACTGCACTCACAAAGATTACTGAGCTGCTATAGGCTACCGGGAATAATCTTGTGCAAAGCCAGGGAAGATACTGGTTTGCTGCAGGCAACCCATGTAGAGATTTGTACCCAGATTTACACACCTTAATCTGAGAAGCAAGAAATTGGTTCCTCCAAAGCCTCCAAAGTGACTGTCAACTACAGAAATACGCAGCCTTATGCGCATGTGGAGCTGCAAGGAGTTCGAATACAGCAAGAGAGCTGTTGTAGTGAGCAAGAAGAGCAAATACCAGCAAATCAGAGTATTGAAATGGTTCTCCTTTTCCCGAACTGAATATATCAGGACCGGACCGTTTACTATTTAAACTGTAGGACTTTTGAACCACTTGACGAATATGTTAAAGATGCAACCCTTAAATTTTTTTTGTCAAATACAAGAAATATTGCATGTATATAGTGATTCTTAGTGCAAATTTGTTATCAAAATATTTACCATTTTAACAACAAAAATTATCAAGAAACAAAAAAAAATTCAGCAATTCATAAAATGAAAACGACTCACATTGACTATGTATTTTTTACAATTTGTACAGATTAGAACATGACATGAATTCAAAGTTTGCGCAGCATTTTTACAAAAATTATAGAAATTCACTAAATTTATGTATTGTATTTTAAAGTAACTTTCACATAAAAATAAAATTTTGACCTAACAATATATTTTTGATCTTTCAACCATGCTCAATTATTGCACAATTCGGTTTTTCATGTTTAAGCAAATTTTGCAGTGTTTTTGATGGAAAAAACATTTTGACCTTATTGACTTATATCAGACCTAATGATTATAATGATTATACTATACATTTATTTTGAAAACAAAGATTTAAAATACTTAATAACAGGGATTATATTATAAATTAATAAGAGCCTCAAATAATGCTTAATTCAGGAGTTTAAGAAATTCTCCTTCTAAAATAGCTTAACCTGATTTACAAAATGTTAAGCATATAATGCAAAAAAATTTAAATGTTAATATATATATATATATATATATATATATATATATATATATATTAGTTTGAAAATTTTACCATTTTCCTGAAAATGCAAACTGTCATGCATTTCCAAGGAACTATTTAATGTTTTCTCCAAAATCAAATATAATATTAAAGTACCATTTTAAAAGCATCATTTTTATTCACTAATCATTTCAATGGAGTGAATTTTTAGCCATTGACATACGTTTGCTCTTGTATATTGATATATTTTACTAGTGCTTCGAGTTCGTATTGATCTTGTGCTGCATCATAATAATTTTCAAGCAAAAAATTATGCAAATGTAACCCTAAAATTGGAATATTTAATTTTTTGCTACATTGAAAAATGGATCATTTTGCTAACAGAAAATGCTTTGTAGGAATTAATTATAGCATTCTCTTATCGAATGCCAGCAAAGCTGTTACCATAAATATTTAGCGCGCGGCAAAATGAATCAATAACAACCTATAAAAGCTTTTATGAGCAATTTCTAAACAGTGAATATAGTTATTTTGACATCTACGTCTAAACAAACAAAACCGTTAATCCTATTTAAAGTATTGCAACTATTAGATGAACTTGTCGAATGCATATAGAACAATTTTGTATACTGTAAACTATCTTGCTTTATTTGAGTTTGCATGAAAATTACATTAAGAATAAAGGCAATTCATAAAAATTAATAGTTTGTATAGCGGCATATTTAAATCAATCATTTTAGGCATATTCAAACNAATGCCAGCAAAGCTGTTACCATAAATATTTAGCGCGCGGCAAAATGAATCAATAACAACCTATAAAAGCTTTTATGAGCAATTTCTAAACAGTGAATATAGTTATTTTGACATCTACGTCTAAACAAACAAAACCGTTAATCCTATTTAAAGTATTGCAACTATTAGATGAACTTGTCGAATGCATATAGAACAATTTTGTATACTGTAAACTATCTTGCTTTATTTGAGTTTGCATGAAAATTACATTAAGAATAAAGGCAATTCATAAAAATTAATAGTTTGTATAGCGGCATATTTAAATCAATCATTTTAGGCATAGTCAAACTGCAGATTACAAACATTCACTAGCAGAAGTAGAATTGCAAGCCAGTTGGCACTGACCACCGGTCATATGTTCGAATTTGAATTAATCATGTAATTAATTATAGTTAGTGATTTTAGTAATTATGTGATTAACTGCAAGCATCAGTGTTTATTAATATTAATGAACAGTTTTATATAGCTCTGGGCAGTTTAGGGTTAAGGGACAAATGTGTCAATTATTATTCTAGGTCACGCATGACCCGCGAAAAATTTCACACAAAGCTAAAAATTGATGTTTACCGAAAAATCATATTCTGAAGGGCGGCCGACAGCTAATACCGACAGGCCGGTTTCCGGCCGGTTTTGAGCGGAAAATTATATTAGCGTTGTATATTTAATCTATGTAAGTACATTATATATATATATATATATATA
>CABFPE010000331.1:730805-743290 GCA_900660155.1 Hofstenia miamia | reverse complement strand
GTAGCAAAATTTGTGAGAGATTCCAGAAAGTAAATTTAATTATTATTGTAATTGCAATAATTTAGATGTTTTGTTAAAACAAAGCTCTAACAATCAATCATTAATTTAAATGTTTTATTGAAACAAAGCTCTAACAATCAATCATGAGTGCCAAGGGTGTTCGCGGTCGTTGAGGGTCACGGGTCAAGTACAAGTGATCCGTGGACACACCTGGCGTCTGGTCATACCGGTCTGAGAGTTTCTTAAATCTCAAGCTGCGAAAGCACGTGCAATTATCATATTTACATTTGCTAAAATATGATTGTAATTACACTGCAATTTACAAAAACGTTCACTTATATACATTGTACGATGTGTGCGAAAAAGTTCATAGATCACATATGCAATTCACTAACGTGGGTCAAGTGCATAACGTAATAGTGCCATTGAACATTGAATGTCGATTCATTCGGGTATAAATTCTGTAAATAAGAGTTTGAAGGATCTAAACAATAACACCATATTAATGAAACGTTATAGTAATATGTTTTAGAGCTTATAGAAACTGTTAGAAACCATGTCCATTTCCACTGTGCCTTTAAAGGCACAAACCAATAAAATCCCACAATTAATTCATAATTAGATTATATTTTCAGAGTAAACGTAACATTTAATATACTATGGGTGGCGGAATTTTTACCTTGACGGGATTATTTTGATTTCTGGATCACCACGGAGCGTTTAACTTTGTTTCTGATTATTAATTAGGCTTGAAATTAAGATTCAAAAACATCACTATCGATGTTTGGGATTAATCATAACTTGTCATAAAATACTAAAATCCATCATGGAATAATTATTTACATAGAGGTAGAGGNACGGAGCGTTTAACTTTGTTTCTGATTATTAATTAGGCTTGAAATTAAGATTCAAAAACATCACTATCGATGTTTGGGATTAATCATAACTTGTCATAAAATACTAAAATCCATCATGGAATAATTATTTACATCGAGGTAGAGGTGGGATTAAATTACTTGATCTATTAAAAAATGTGTATATATACAAACAATAATGATATTCACCATGTGCTTACATATTGGTGCTTCAACATTCAAATCATTTAAAACAGTATACACAATGCTTTTATGCTATTCGAGCATACTGCATCTAAATGCTCATGTAAAAAATTGAGAGACGCTAGCATAATATTAAATACTTCAAAATATGGGCAAGGAATTTAGTTTTAATATTTTTGCAATATGTTTTTAGTAATAGCATTTATCCGTTGAGCAACATCAATTTTGAAAAAATGCACTCTCAAATTCATGTTTCCAAAAGCTAATATTAAATGCTTTGTGGAAAAAAATTGAAAACACATAGAAGAATTCTAAAGACAGATTCGGATAGACAATAAAAAGATCTTTAAAAAATTTTAGTATGACTTTTTGAGTTTTACTTTTTTCTTTGAGCAAACATCAATTTAAAAAAATTTTCTCTCAAATCATTGTTTTCAAATTCTAATATAAAATGCTTTGTGTAAAAAAATTGAAAACACATAAAAGAATTCTAAAAACAGATTCAGATAGACAATAAAAAGATCTTTCAAAAATTTAGTATGACTTTGAGTTTTTTATTTTTGACTGTATAATTTGGAAATTTGTTGTTTTTGCCCTTAGAAAATTCCACTATTCAGGGAGACATCTAGCGAAAAAATTAGGAATTTTGACTAGAATTTCTGTACTTCAATTTCTCCATATGAAACACATTTATTGATTTCTTACACTGAGCTCGCCACATATATAGCCATATACGTACACACACGTAATATTACATATTATGCATGTAAATTTAGTTTGTAGATCTAAAATTCTTACTTTTAGCAGATATATTGCTTTGACTCATATAGATAGAAACTAGTTTTATTTGACAGCAAAATTATTTTGTTTAAATTTCTCATATTTCTAGTACTACAATGAAAAAGTTAACAAAATATATGGTTGTTAACTGCTTTAGGGACTGTCATTATTAAATTTGAATAGTTTCAAGCTAAGGAACAAAAGCTGTTCCCAATATTGTAGTACAATTTTATCAATGAGATTTCTTTAGGAAATACGAGAATTATGAAAACGTTCATTTAAAATTCAATTAATTGAGTTTGAGAAAGAGTGTGAATGTGTAACCCATTTATTTTTCAATATTGGAAGAAAAAGTGAAAAGCTTTCATAATAAAATTAGAAATTAACTTTAATTTTACAATTTAAATCCAATCTAAGAGATGAAGGACATTTAGAACATTGCTGATCATCATTGGATAATAATTAAGTTCATGTAAAATTTATATTTACCATTCTAAAGAAATTGTAAATTCATAAAACCGTTATTCACATAGTCAGTGAAAAACCATGCCAAGTTCTAATCAGTTTTACTTAATTAGCCATTGCATGATAAAATACACAGTTATTCCGACTATATAAATAAAATTGCAGTTACATATTGAGAGCATGGACCATTGTCGCGGCTGGATAAGGCAATTAAGAACTTTTGCAGACAGAAATTTTTAGTGAAATTTGACATGCATTTGTTAGTTATTGAAAGAAAAAATGTCCATCTTTTTGAATGAAGTTTCAATTACTTATTGCATTTTAAATCTAAACAAATTTATTAACTAATGCAATAGCTGAAAAGCTCAGCATATGTAGAGTGAAATGTCGAATAAATTGTAGCATAGCTAATATCTATTGAATACCATTAAAATGCAGGTCGCACTGGTGATTTTTATTTATGTAATACAATTAAATGATCACAGCAATTAAAAAATTCCGGCATACTCTATTTCATTAAAATTTTGACAAATTTAATGGAACATAGTGTTTTCAATAGATATGCGTGCACTGCAACATTAATTAGTTGATCCATTTGCAATGATGAGAGACATTGATTCATTGGGAAACGAACACGCATTATACTTATAATTAAAAGTTTTTCTTTCAAGCAATTGAAAATTGTCGCGAATTGTTTTATGAAGAGTTTTTCGTAATTGAATTAAATAAGTAACTTGGAAAAGAAGGATCAAACTATTGTTTAGCAGATTATTTAGTGCCAGAACTATTATTTGATCGTAAACAACTGTTTCTGTGCCTGATATCAATAGTCATATATACAATTTAGTTACCCATAACGCTTATGATAAATAACTGGACTTTTAGTTATAGTCAACTAAGTAACTTTTGTTTATATGTGAGCATAATGCAACCTAGCGAGACCCGGTAAAATTTTGTAAAATTAAGAACCTAATGACGCGTTTTATAGAATTTCAAAACATTTTTATGATTTATTGAAAAAAATTTAAGCAATCAACTCAAATGCACCATAGGATAGGGAGCGTTTCCTATTTGAATCACGGTCCAGTTAATAACACTAGAAAGCTCGAGCGGTCAAATTTGACGGCTTTGCACATCTTAAATGCATTTGTAGTGCCTTATGTTATGAGAATTTAAATAGAAAAACAGCTTATTTTGTTATTCTCATACTTTTCTTTCATTTGCTTTTGTTTTCGTTAGTTTTACTTGAATGGGTTAATTCTGAGAAATGCATGAATTTAAGATATAGAATCTTCGACCTTCTAGTGTTAAAAGGCGTGGCTTTGCTTGATTTTCTCAATCCCCAAGCTTTTGGCATCGATACCTCTTAGTCAACTGGTTTGGGAGATCTACATATAAGAAACAGTTAAATTAAAGTTCGGTGTTCTTTTCATGTGCTCTAAATCTTCGAATGATCTCATTGTTAGGTATGAAGTGCATCTAAATCATTCTCAAAAATCGAAATTGTCAACGAAAAATAGTAAATCTTTTCAAGTAAATCAACCTTAATATAAATAATATAAAATTTAACCAAAGGATGTGTCCATGGCTCACAATTTCCAACAAAGGAGGGAGACAATTCCTTGAAACTGTGTAAAATGACAACAGGTTATTTTAGATTAAATTACCCAGAATTTTTTTAAAATTTGAAAGAGATCCACAATAGAGAAGTTCCTCTTCTTTCATTTACGCTTTGAAATTATGCTCTGTCAGAGGCGCTGTAGGTGCCATTACCTCTGACTTTGCGCATGGTGAGCGATCTTTAATAGGGCTTGAGCAGCCTATGTGTAGAAAGAAATGCTTGTGATTAGCTGATACATCATGGGATTTAGAAATCATGATTATCTGAGATTTAATTATTGGGAATAATTCCATCATAAAATAATTTGTGATTTCAAATTCCTCGGATACTGCAATTTTGTGCAAATTTTCACCATTTTATGAGTGCGAACTCAGCAACAATTTGCAAATTTGTTGAAAAGTGTTTGAAAATTTGGGGAAAACGGCTTGTCCCTCTAAAAAGCCCACAAGTTGCTTAAAGATAATCAATAAGTGACATTCTTGAAAATAGGTTTAAGCTTTATATTCATAACCACAATATTTACCAACATTTTCTGAGTTCGCAAGTTTTCCTTACGAGCAATTATCTGGAGGTTAATTTGCGTTTACGCAATAAATTTTTCCTTACATTGGTAAAAGTCATAAGGGAAAACTCATCGTGTAATACAGTTTGAAATTCGAAAATACTTTTATATGTAAATCGGCTTTTGAATGGCATGAATCAATGCTGCATTATCCATTAAAAATGTAGATTTGTATTAATAGGAACTATGTTGTTACATTCTTCATGAAAAATGTGACATTTATCTTGAATCTTTACATTGTGTTTTGAACATTATAGAACAATTCATGAAACTGATTTCAAAACTCTTTCTAGTATTTCAAAAATAAGCTATTTCACATTCTGCTCGAAGCATTTCCCTATAGAAACAGTACATTTTTACATTGATAGGCGCACATTTATTTATAGTAATCGCTATGAACATCAACATTGTACATATGAATGGGTCTGCCAGGCGTCTTCATGCAAATGCTTGATGTTCGCTTTGGTGGCATCGGTTTTTTCAAGGTTGCGTAAGCAGGAATTTTGCTTTGCTCGTTTACACTTAAAGATGAAGTGTTCTTTATCCAATTCTCAATTTTCATGTCATTTTGATAAGTAAGAAAAGATTGAGTTGGACCAATTTCTTCACTAAATGCATATATTTAAATATTATATTTGAAAACATTAATAACTTAAAATTAAAACATGATTGTAAGTATTATCTAGGGAAGAAGACTGGTCTCTCTATACACTTTTGCAAATAATTATCATAGAGTATTAATACTACGTCATAGCCCAGCTACAGCAGGATCATAAAATCAGAACATAGGAATCAAATTCATGAAGCTAACGGATTTTGGCAGTAATGAGGAAACCAAAATAGGTAAAAAAACATTAACAAAGTTGGAAATAAAGCCATGTAGAGAGAAGTAACAATTCAAAAAATGTTTTATTCCAACTAGAAATGTATACAACATTGTAGCTCCATAATGCAAAAAAATATAGAACTGCTTCTTAAATTAATGCAAGAATTTGAAATTGATATACAATTATATAAAGATCCATGCGGGTATTTAAACTTTCGACTTTTACAATTAGGGCTAATTGAATTGGAAAAGGGTAAAGCTTCTTACAGGCCAGAAATTCTGAAACCTTAATTTACCCTCTTCATGTTGAATTTCTTTGGTTTACTTAGAAAATTCTCTAACAATTTTCACGAATTTATTGTTATAGCTTCTAGATTCTAATAATATAATTTTGCATGACTGTAGTTCCTTTTTGCAAACTTCCCATCTCGCTATCATCGTACACGCATTGGATACCCCTAGAAATGTGTCAAAGCTATACTTTCGAAAACTTAAATATTTATTGTAAACTCAATATGTAAGAGATTTAAAATTTTTCCAAAAACATGTAATTTGTTGAAGTATCTTTAAGTTTCCTAAGTGATATTATCATTGGATCAAAAACTGTAAATGTACACTATAATCAAGAGAAATACTGGAACTCTTAAGTCTTAGTGAGCAACATTTTATTGTTGCTGATCACTATGGATAACTTGATAAAATTTTGGAATACTTCGCTAGATTCCACAGCTTCAACAACAAGTCTCAAACGTTCCAGTTGCTGGAATAAGTTGTAATCTACCTTACTCAGCACTTCCTGGAATTTGCTATTCCTTGATATTTCTAACCCAGCTATTCCGGACATACAACAGTTACTATGAGAGTTAAAGCAGCATGCAGCATTCCCAGTGATGGCACTGGCGGAAGCTACAGCTGCCCATGCACTAGCCTAACAGCAGTCGCTCAAAATGAAATAACATGTTCGGAATCAGCAGACGACGTCTCTGATCAAACTTTAAGCATGTCAGAGATGAATGAATTCTCCAAGTCTCCTTAGCAGTAAAAAATTCCAGACTTTGTGGATGAATCCCAAGTAGTGGTGGGACCGAAAAAGTTGTCATTCGATTTTCACTCTGAAATTAATGTGGAGACGTGAATTGGTTGTCAGTATAAGAGTTGCATGTTCCACAGCGCATCAGGAATATGTTTACCGTCCATGTCTCATTGTTGAAATTTATAATATGCCTATTAATCTCTAATATCCTTACACAATCAATATGCAGACGCTATACTTACAGCACTCCTACTCTCCTATGTCATTAATTTGGCGCATTCCCCCATCAAGCACGTTTTTTGTTACTAAATCACCCTGATTTCTTCGTCTCGTCATAAATTATTCACTTCTCACTTCTCGTGATGGATATACATTGTGGCTCATATTGATAAATTGATTAATTGTTATACTTTTCTCTCATGCTAGCCACTGGATGAATATCTTACGTAATATTAACTATTTATATCTATCCCTAAAATCCGTAAATAATGTTTCCAGTTTGTAGAAATAATACGTTGAAAGAAAATTCAACCTTACAATTTCACCACCAAACAAAATATATGAATATGTATATCATAAAGCCTCTTGTACTTAAACAGTATTAAATATGTAGCTTGAAGTTCTAAGTTGAAATGCAAAATGAATGAGTGTGTTTTATATGAAGTATCAATTATTTTGATAAACTCACCCGAAGCGATCTTTGGAATTCAAATTAAATTTTGCAACAAAATGCAGAACAAAACCTAAGATATGTTATTTCTGGATTTCACTTGATTGTAGATTCAGGAAATAGTGCACAAGAATGTCTAAGTAGCCGCATAGATTCAGTAAGATAATCTTACGTTTTAAGGTTGCTTGTTTCATAGTGTTTTTTTAGAAGAAGTTTAAGATTTTTTATCTTGGTTCTTTGTCGTTTCAACAGGTATTGAAGTACAGCATAAGCCCCACAAAAATAAAGAATCCCAACCGCTACTAATATAAACATCATAATGACGGGATGCCTACGTACGAATTTCATACTTGAATAAGCATAGAAAAGTTTGTCCGTGATAATTATCATCGAGGAATTGCTGACAGCGCTCGTATCTAAATTACAAGTACGTTAGTTTTATCAATGACTGTTTAATGTTTTTGTTAAATACAATTTCACTTTTGAAGAAAATTTCTGAACTTATTTTTCCTGTTAATTTATAATTTTTAGACCAAAGCACTATCATAACTCTTGCTGTACCACACAGGTGTAAACATGCATTCTTAGAATGATTGTAGAATTTGTTCTTAAAGTAGAATATTTGTCTTAGTAAAGAATTGCCGCAAATGGTACCCAAGATGTTGGTGAGATTGAAGTACAAGAGCCCATCCAGGGGTGGTTTTGGTGACTTGTCACCTTCCTTTTTTGTTAATGAACTAAATTTATTCAAGACATGATGTTAAAGAGAAAACCCTTCAAGTCATATTCTTAAATTTAATTGACAAACTAAAACGCAATACCATTGGAGGCATGAACAATTCGTTGGACTTGTAATACTGATAAAGAATGTTTTATTAAATTAAACAACATCTTTCCATGAAATCATTATCTTAATTTCTTAGTAATTTTTGGGTAAGATAATAACAGATTCAATATATACTATAATTTCCTGCTGACTTACTACAGAAGAAATGGAACTTCAAATTTTGATTACCCATTCTTAATCTCGCTCATTTCAAGTTAAGTATATTTTATAGGGTTCCGCATTAACCCGTCAATTGACGATTTTAAAATTTTAAATTATAATAAAGATTTTACAAGAACATATAATTAAAGTAAAGAAATTTTTTGAACAGAATATGATGAAATTAAATATTGAGAAAACTACATTTATGATTATAAAGAATAAAAATGGAAAAAGTGAACCATTAGAATCAATACATATTGAAAAAAATATCATTTATGAAACTAAGAAAATTAAATATCTTGGTATTGAAATTGACAATGAACTTAAATTTACAATACAGATCAATGCAACTACGAAGAAAATGGCCCATGGAGTTAAATTGCTAACTAAGATTCAACATATATTACCAATGAATTGGAGGATTGTACTACTAAGATCTCTTATACTTTCGCATTTTTCATATTCTTCTTTTTTACTTACCAATGTTACCAAGAAAATATTTAAAAAACTTAAGAAAGTTTTTAATTGGACAATTAATACAATCTGTAGTAAAAACGATCAAAGTAAAATATTAGAAAAACATAATATCGAATCATTAGAATACCTATTAAAATTAAATTGCCTCTTACTATTTTGGAAAAGACCTTCAGTAGAATTACAGAAAAATATACACAAGCGAACTAAGACTTATCACAAAATCAAATTTAAAAAGAAAATCTTTGAAAAATCATTTACTAATTTTACAATTGATTTATGGAACAAACTCCCTCCAGATATTAAAGAAGAACGAAATTTCAATAAATTTAAAAAATCATTAAAAATTTCACTAAAACGAAGAAGATCCAACTACTTATCAAATTATAGGACAAAGTCCATAAACTATAACAAAGCTATTGAACAATGAAAACCAACTATTTATATCATCAAGGACAATAAACTTTTGAAACCAAGACAAAGTATTTTTTCAGAACCAAGTTAATTTATATTTATTGTTTTAATTCTTCATAAGTGTTAATCACTTGATTTGTAAAAAAAACAAAAGAATTAAATAAATATTATTATTATTGTTATTAAAAAAAATGTGCAACACTATGTTTCAAGGAAAACAAAACAATTCATAGATCCAAAACCCAATTTCAAATGAGAAAATGATGTGTTATTTGCATTAGAGCATGTTTCTAAGCACATTAATATTGATCAAAACAAATATGCAAGAGTTAAAAACAGCAATTTCTTTAGAAATTGTGTGTAAATTGTACTAAATGTAAAAGCATACACTACAAAATGACTCTGAGTGATGAATTTCAGCATTGTGTCAATACATCTTGAATCAGTTGAATTTCCATCTTCATTTCATTTTAAAATATGATGGCACTTCCACATTCACCCAGGAGGTGGCCATCAGAAATGCATTAAGCCATTTATTTAATGTGGCTGGATTTCCCCAGGAGGTCTATTTTTACCACAGATGTAAGCACATAGTAAGTTAGTAAAAAAATAAAAATTGACAAATTTTGCTTAAGACACATTTTTGTAACAATGTTTAAACATGCAATACTATGTTTCAAGGAAAATAATTCATAGATCCAAAACCCAAATATTTCAAATCATGTGTTATTTGCATTAGAGCATGTTTCCAAGCACTTTAATATTGATCAAAAACAAATATGCAAGAGGTAGAAAACAACAATTTTTTTTAGCAATTGTGTATAAATTTTATTTACATTAAAGTGCACATTACACAATGATTCCATGTGATGAAGTTCTTAGGTCATGTTTGTTGTAACAATGCTTAATTATGTAGCAAGGAAAATAATTGATAGAGGCAAAACTCATTTTCTGGAAATATCCAAATACAAAGTGGAGAAATATTTGCTANCTAATTCTGAAGTTTCTTTCAAATCTTTAATGTTTGAATCATTTAGTGATCATGCACTGTGTACATATATTAGTAACAAAACTACTAAAAGCAAGCAATTTAAAACCATAAATGCAAAAGACTATTTATCTTACTCAGATGAAAAAATGGAAAAGGCCCTAAAAAACACCCCATTTAACTATATTTACTTATGAAATTCTGGACCTCAAATGGTTAATTACATTGCAAAAGAAATCTACAAAGCATTAAACACTGTTGCCCCAATTAAGAAGCGACGGGTTAAGATTAAAACAATTAAATTTCCTTTTTCAAACACCGACGATAATCAAGTCCATAAGCTAGTATCAATTAAACGAGAATTATTTGATCTTGCGACATCCGAGCCGACAAAGACTAATTAAGCAATTAAGAACAAAAAATTTAACTAAAGCTCGGCAACAATTCTTTAACCAATTAAATTCTACTCGAGAAAAATGGCGATACATCCATAAATTTATCGGAAAATCTAAATGTCTTTCATCCGAAATAAATGAATTAAACATCAATAATACTACCATTACAGACAAAACTCAAATACTAAATCATTTAAATTCAACATTCAAAGAACTTGGAAATTTTAATTTCCCACCTTATAAGAAAAAACAAAATTCTGATAATCTCAAACAATCCAAACAATGTTCATTTAGACTTGCTACAATCAATGAATTAGAAAACATTATTAAAAAACTTGATACCAACAAATAAACCGCTTCTTATAATCTCCCATTTTTTATTATTAAACGTTTTTTACCTATTTTCGGAGAACAATTATTAGTCGCATTTAATCAATGTATTATTGATTGTAAATTTACAGACTTACTAAAAAAAAATCTGATATAACTCCTATATATAAAAAAGGTGACAATCTAAACGCAAAAAATTATAGACCCATTTGTATTACACATCCTTTTAGCAAACTTTTTGAAAAACTGTTGTATATTCAAGTAAACGCATTCCTAAAATCTGAAAACATCTTATCGAATAAGCAATTTGGTTTTCGTGCGCTGGGCATAGCACCCAGGACGCAATTTTATCTATCACGCAACAAATTAAGTCTAATATATCTCATAATAAGTGCAGTTGTGTAGCATTACTAGATTTAAGTAAGGCATTCAATTCAATGAATTTCGATATCTTGCAAGACAAGCTTATAAATTATAATTTTGGTGTTAACTCAATTAACTTAATTATGAACTTCTTAAAAAATAGACAGCAGCGTGTAATATTAAACAGTAAAAAATCAAGTTATGTTACAACCGACCGTGGGGTGCCCCAAGGTACTGTACTTGGCCCTATTTTATTTGCAATTTTTGTAAATGATATAATAAAACATGTTAAACACAGCGACATCTACCAATATGCCGACGACACATGCCTAATAAGTACCGCAAAAAATGCTTTTGATGCTACAAAAAACCTCCAAACAGATATAGAAAAATTAAACAATTATTTTACTAATAATCAACTGAAACTAAATATTGAAAAAACTCAATTTATAATTTTTTCACCGAAGGCACAAAGAAATCTAATAAATGACATAGAACTAAAGATAAATAATGAGTCAATAAAGCAAAGTGGAATCAGTCAGCTATTTAGGAGTGGAGATAGATAATGAATTAACATTTGAAAAATTTCTACTGAATAAGATTCAAAAAATGACTGCAGGCATTAGATATCTTTATCACTTACGTAATGTAATATCAAGCAATTATCCTAAACAACTAATACATGCTTTCTGTCTGTCTCATTTTCAATACTGTTCTTTTCTTTTAACTAACCTAAATTCGAAACATCGTATGCTTCTATCAAAGACATTTAATTGGTGTATAAAAACTCGAAACTTTGCACAAAAGCATGACGAAGCATCAGTATATCGTAATAAATATAAAATATTATCTCCGTTCTATCAAATTCATATGCATATGCTATCTATCTTATTTAAATTCAAATCTCTACAAACATCTCTCCTTTTCCTTAATGCCTATATTAAATTAAATGAGCGATCGCAAAAATTTTTGAGTTTAGATAAAAATTATAATGGCTTCCATCACATATCAATTAAATTGTGGAATAATTTAGATTATGAAACGCGAATAGAAAAAAACTATAAAAAGTTTAGAAAAAAATTGAAACAATTTCTTCTAATAAAACAGTACACATTAGGGGACGGTAATACACTTCATGCATTTGAAACATATATCCAACATTGAGCACCTACACAAACATCCACTCAAACATTGATTATATTATTATATATTGTACATATTAATTTGTAGTTATTTGTTCATGTTTATTTTCTTTTGTCATGTGTTAGTTTGTAGTTCTTGTATACATATAATGCGCAATAAACTTGCTCTGACTCTTATTATAATTTTGTTTGTAGTAGTAGTTTTTGCTCAGTAATCATTTACTATTTTTTTATAATTGCAAAGCACAAGTGGACCCATTTTCTTTCCGATACTATCACATAGAAAAACGTAGTGTGTAGATATACACTTAAGCGCCATTACCCTTCATTTAACTACTGCTATGACCTCAAAGTGAAATTTGTTACTTAAGCTAAA
>CABFPE010000331.1:696959-711415 GCA_900660155.1 Hofstenia miamia | reverse complement strand
TATATATATATATATATATATATACAAGTATATATATATATAAATATATATATATATATATATATATATATATACATGTATATATATATTTTTTTTTATTCTTACGTATACTACATTCAAATGAAATTCGATCAGATATGGCGTTATTGAAAATTACCAAGAGGATACAATAAATGATGAAACAACTATGGAAAATGAAATTGAAGTTCATGTGTAAACAATTTGTAACCAACATTTGCAGTATTATTTTTAGTAGTACAGTTATTATTAATAATAAAATTTGACATTTTTAGTTACCAATGGAATCAAAAATAGATTGTTCGATCTTAGATTTGAAAGTATTACCGAATTACATGGTATTGCATTAAATCAATGTATGGTTGATAATGAATTCTCAAATAGTTTTAAGAATTGATATTACGCCAATATATAAAACAGGGATCCATTGAAATCTATTTTATTTCCATAACACATCTATTTAGCAAACTTTTGAAAAACTACTATTCTATCAAATTACCATTATATTGTCTAAGAAAATATACTGTTTGATAAACAATTTGGACTTGTTATCTACAAGCAATTAGTGCAATTTGTGGCGGGTGCGTATGTTTGTTATCGGGTGTGGTAAGTTTTCTATTTAAAATTAAATGTATTTTAAGTAAGATTATTTTTCCGAAATTATAAATTTTAAACAAAATCCTGGAAATTTTATTGAACATTTCATTCTCGTGACGGGTAAAAAAGTAATATTTGATGGGCGGGCGACGTTAAAACTCCTTTACCAGCACATAAACTACAAGCAATGACATTTTATCAATTTGTGAACAAATAAAGTCTTGATCATATCAAGAGACGTAATATCTATGAATTTTGATATTTCGATAATAAAATTAGAAAAATATGGATTTCGCATTTCAAAGGTATGCAACTACATTCATTAACAAAATTTATAGGTATGGGAAACAGCGAGTCGTTTTGAATAGGGAAAATATGTTTACCTATATACAGATGGGGTGTGCCATAAGGCACAGTTTTAGACAGAACCTATTTTATTTGCATTATATATAAATGATGCAACAGCTACATTAATACGCTATGCTTACAAACAAAAGATAGAATTTCCTCTGAAGTACATTTACTTCAGCTACGATGTTTGGGTGAAACATACCACACTCAAATCAAAATGCGTTTTGGCAACAAAGGCCTGCTACAAAATTCATTGCGTTTTCAAAAATAATTTGATCTCAGAATTTTGCGATCTCGATTATTAAAATTGGTAGAAGAATCATTAGCCTTTATGAAAATGGCTAACACCATACTCAAAAATCAAAACAAAACACTCAGGTGCCTCAACTATTACTACCCCTGCATTCTTATTATGTCGGATGGACATCGCAAATATTGGCTTCTAAATAGACAAAGTCATTTCACGGCCAATTTTTGTTTTCTCATGAAAGAAAAAAATGTAAGATGCACTTGAAATAATTTAAATCTCCATTAGATGAAGTAGCTTGTCAAAATTCAATTGTATCTATCCGATATAAATGCAAATTTGAAAGTTTTTTTCTCCCTGATAATGCAAATTGAAGTCAATCCGCATGTTTAAAATATCAATCAAGATAGTAAACAATATTTACTTTTAGGCACAATAATTATTGCCACATAATGAAAGGAAATTATTTTGTCCACCCGACGTAGAAATTGTGCATCCAACATTTTTCACGTTTCACGTAAAAATGACCGTTGGCAACCTTCATAAAATGCGATATAACATTAACTTTTATGCAACTTTGGATTCTAAAAGCTATTGTCATGTGCAAAAAGAAGCACGGACGCACGAACCTACACTTGTGAAGGTTTTTATTCCAATGTAGAGCTATTTGTTTTGATATTCTCATGTCGCAAAACTGCTAAAATTATTGTTTCAAATGAATAAAAATCATAAAAATTGTGTTGAGCCAGTAGTAGGAGAAACATAGAAGAGATAAGACAGAACTGAAGAGATGTATTGGTTTGATTGATATTTTATAAAAAAAATGCCTTGTAAACGTTGCAACACTGGTAAACTTTCAACTAATTCAGAAAGATGTAACAGACATCGAAAGAAAAATCAAATTGGTTCAAATTGGCTTTGTTGCCCTGCTTGTGAGCAGAGTATCATACAGATTGCTATGAAAATTGATGAAAACGACGTGGTACATTTAATATGTTAGATTGACATATTACTTTACAAAAACACTTATTTTACACTTGCTTAATAGTTTATATAAGACAATGTCTGTGTTTTGGAACAGTACTTTTCCATATTAACTAGTAAAATTTGTGTTTGAGAGTTTTACGCGCTTTTTTAGTAGTTGCTTTTATGTACCTAATTATGTCGGATGGACAAACCTATTATATCGGATGGGCCAAGTTTTAGAAAAAAACTTTTGGCTATTTACTTATATGAAGCATATATTATTCTTTTTATCATTTGATGGAAATACGAAATGAGGAGCATTTCTAAATAAAATTTTGCAAAATATGTCCATCCGACATATTTAAAGGGGTGTATTCGAGGGTAGCCTGTGCCCTCAATTTTTGAGATTTAAAAAAAGAGAAATCAACGTGGCAGACGGAGGGATGATTCAAGGTACGCATACCAGAATTTGGTCAAAAAATTTAATTTTTGAGATAGATATTTCTAAAACCAACTTTTTCAAAACTTGAGTTTTTTATCTATGTTCATCCGACATATTTAAATTTTTGAATTTACGTTTTCTTACTTATTTTTTTATAGAAAAATTTCGTATTTCTTCTGAGCTATAACATTGCTTTAGATTTAGAAAAAATTAATTCTTGTTACTTATCACTCAATCGTTTTTAATCGCTGGTTAAAGTATCGATTTGTAACAGGCCCACAATCCATTTTAACTCCACTCTTTTAAATTTATTGAGGGTGAACCCTGCCTTATTTTCATCACATCACATCAAGTTAAAAGACCAAACAGTGCATTTCTTTACAAAAAATCAAATAGTAAACATATTTTGACCAAACAAGAACCAAACTCTGGAATTCTCTATAATTTTCAGCAAGATTCAAAAAAATTATGAGTTTATAAACGATTTACGAAAAAAGTTAAAATGCTACTGTTATACAAATAATACATGTTAGGATTATAAGTTTTAAATAAATTACTTCGTTTCGAGACATTTATGTAAGCACAATCACACACATACATTATATATATATATATATATATATATATATATTATTTATTAATTTTTANGAAAATTTTAAATATTATGTGTCGGTTGAAACCTCCAAATTCTGTAAAAATAGATAAGTTGACCGTCCAGTTACAGCCGGTTGAAAAGAGCTTGGCCGGTTCAGTCGGGTCAGCAAAAATCCTGCAGGTCTGATAAATGATTATGGATATAACATATACCAATCAATGCCGTTATTAAACAAAAGAAAGCAAGGCTTGATAACTTTCATTTGAATACAAGAATGAAGTTTGCTTGTCAACTTAAAAGCGTCAGGGTGGGAAACGTGTCATTGCTGTGACGTTATAGCCACACATTCATTTATATCTAAAATATATGATTTATTTATTCGATTGAAAATTTTATTTATATATATATATATATTATTTATTAATTTTTATTTAGTTAGTACTTAAGAAGTTTTATGATGGTCGGTTCAGATTCAGAAACATTTGAAGAGATGAAACGCAATTGCTTTATGCAAAGGATTACAATACAGTGCGGTTTACAAACACAAGATCCCCTGTCATGAAATCATGTGTACGTGTCGCATAGCAGATGAAAAATCACATAAAAACGAAAATGATAAATACTTTTACATTAATTTTTCTCATTATGCTATAGGCATACCTACATTTAATTTGTAAAAAATCAAGGTGAGAAGCAGATCAACCCGACTCGCAAGTCTGATCGGTTGCATGTCATTCTTAGATGGTTAGGATCGGGTTGTACGTCATATGAATATACATATATATATATATAACGTTTAGATTTAAATTCTTTAGGGGCAATTGAATCTGTATTCCAAACGCAGCTATATATGTATCGTAAAATGTGTTCCCTTCAAGAGGATTTAAAAGAACTTCGTGAAATTGTTCTTGGGACATGTATTACATCTCATTTTGTCATTCTGCAAATGAAAACATTGTTTTGGATGTTCCCATCATTAAAACTATTGGAGACTTGGAGCATTATACGAGTTGCAGCATTGATAGTTTTGATGAAGAATACTATAACAATGCGGTATAGTGTGCTATATTTTTATATTTATATTTTTCTTTAATTCGCTAAGAAACTTGTTCTCGCATTTACTATACTATATTTATTGTGTCGAATACAGGGCCATTTTAATGATTGCGAAGTTAATTATATATATATATATATATATATTATATATATATATATATAACCGATGTTATGTGTGTTTGTTTCCACATAGAGCAATAATCTCAGCCTCCTATCTTAAATTTAGCTCGGACATGTACATAAATTTCGAAAATGCTTTGTACAGGTAGCCGAATTTATGTATATTTATTAATTGACAAATGATTGTGTGCATACACTATATATCTGCATCAATTGACATTCCTAATTCGATTGTTATAGGTAAATGCATTGTTTACAATATCCGGAGAAAATGACGCCAATATGGCAAAGCGGGCATTGGATGCTTTAATTCATTTGAAACTGCGGCACTTGGTAAATTCTACTGGTTCAGATCGAGAAATAAAATTCTCAGGAATCTTATTGGAAAAGATTTGGAAAGGTAGATTTCTAAAAACCTAAATTGTTTAAAATTACAGGAATCAGGATGATGGATATTTTTTAATCACTGTCTTAAACAATGCTAATAAATATATGTTTAAAGTATTTATAAAAAATGAAAAAATATTGTTTTGCTATATTATTTACTGTTTGTATTAGTTATTTTAATTGGAAAGTTTAGAAGATAATGCCATGCAGTTTTCTCTTTTCCAAATATAAATGCCTCGAAATAAATGCCACATTTGAATTTTTATGATGTAGTCATAGATGGTCATGCCATGCAACAGTGCTGATGATGTGAGAATATATTGTACAACACTTGCACTTTACATTTGTGCTAGATTATTTAAAAGTTAAAAGTGAAATTTTGAGGAAAATTCTGTTTTTTTTGTATTTGCTGTGCTCATTAAAACAGATAAAACTAAACACATGTTTTTCCCATAAAAAACGTTTAAAACGTTTCTTCACAAAAGCCGCAATTATATCCATTCTGAAAGAAATTTTGTACATTCTTCAAATTCCATTATTTATAGTATGAATAGCAGCTGTGCTTTATATGCAGTACATTATCATTAAATAATATACGAATATATTATAAAAAAAGCAGGTGTTGCTTTTGTGAAATTAGTGAAATTGCATTTTTTATTCCTATTTTAGGTGCAATCCTGCGTCGATTTCCTCATGCTGACATGAGTAAATGCCATAAAGTTCTAATCTCACGCTTAAAATCGGCATCTGATGCTCATAGGAAATCCTCAAGTTCACAACCGCTTTGTAGGAAGCCACGAAGCCTTGCTTTGTCAGACAGTGATTAAGTTATACATATGTTTGTCAATAAATTTTTACATATTTCAAATGTTATGTTTTGATTTGACAATTTTACTGAAATGTATTTCAGTTAATTAAAAGTATTTTATTAAGTAGGCTGATAATAGAGTTTGCAAAAAATTCCATATTATGTAGGGTTTGTAAGTTTGTTGTAGCCATTATTGCTCTAGATATTTAAATTCTATAATTATAGTACCTGTTCATTACATTTTTATGTATAACCATGCAGTGACTTATAGGTATAGCAAATGTATTGTTAATGCTAAAACATGTTAGTGCGGCAAATGCAAATATATGCTAGTGTGTAGTGTCATTAGTATAAAAAATGCTAACATTACTAGCGCAAAAATGCTAGTGTAACTAGCGCAAAAAATGCTAGCGTAAAAACGCTTGCGTCGCTAGCATAAACAAGCGTGCAAAAACGCTAGCATGTATGCTAGACAATTGCTAGCTATGCGCTAGCATATTTTCCAGTGGGTATATATATACATATATATATATATATATATATATATATATATACTAACAGACATAAGGAACAAGCATTTAAAACTTTGAAATTCTTAATGATTTTAATTATTTTTGTATTTTTATATTGTAGTAGTAGCAAGGACTTTAATTGAGTTATGCAAATCATAATAACATAATAATTACAAAAATAAAATAGTGGTATGCTTTATAGTACATAAATTTCCTTAGGTATACTTTCAAATACTTCAAATAATATATAATCTTGTCTTTTATTCTGCTGTCTTTCTACATAAACTGTATTTTTGTATTCCTGTGAATATTATTGATTATAGTGGTAACTCTGTTAAAATATAAATTTATATGCAATTGCAAGCGTAACATCTTCAAAATAAACAAGACGTTCTGATTACGTCTCCGAAATAAGTAGTAGACAAAGAGAAGGAGATACATCTCAAAATATCAATATAGCCTTTTTATGCAACATTTTATATAATGAAATGAAATATTCCTAATTTCGTAAAAGATATATTGGAGAATGTTGAGGTCCTCTAGCCTTTTGTGTAGTAATTAGATTTAAATATAATTCAAAGCAAGAAATCACTTTGGAACTTTTCTAGCCTTTTTATGTAGTCTTTAGAAGAATACCAAGCAAGAGAGGTGTACATGAGAATGGGAAGAATATATGATAAATAGGATTTTTCTTTTTTCTTAGGGTATATGGGTAATGAATAAGGAATGTTTCTTCTTATCATATAAAATTTCTTCTGGGCATTTGAAATTTGTTCAAATCAAAACCAAGAAAAATTTTCAGCACATAATGCACCTAATTCCGAAACTTGTTCAAAGTAGACTAGTTGGCAATTTGCGAATAAGTTGTTTTTATTGATGCTTTTACGTAAAGAAGGAGAAATTATCAAAAGCACAAGTGGACAACAGGTACTTGTTATAAATTGTCTGCAAATTTACAGAAAAATATCAAATAGAAAATGCTATTTTGATGCAATAAGTTTCTACGATAATTGTATTTTGGATACTGCTCAGTTTGATTTATATTTAAATTGAAAGGTTATGGTAATTAGGAAACTTCATATTAAATTTCGCATCAGCTTATCAACATTTATTCCCCGAGACATCTTATTTATGCGTAAGGATATCTATGTGTATGATGTATTTTAGCTCATTGCAAGATTGCACTCATCAAATTGTGCTAAGATATAACAAAGGTAATCGATGTACAAAATTATCACTATAAAGCACGCAGGTAGGCATTTCTAGAGTCTAGGGTACACCAACAACATTCGATTAGACGTCTCACCATGAGATGAGGTCCGGCAGGTTCTTTTTAGAAAAAAACATATGAATATACATGTATACAGGGTGTCCCAAAAGTCACTCAAACATTTAAATGGCTGTAAATTGCGTCATTTTATTTCTTTTTCATAATTCTTTTTTCTTAGTATGTAAACACAAACGGGAATATAATTTGACATGAGTATCCCTATATTATTCGTATTCATTGAATTACACTAATTGTTACATTAAAAAACGCTTATAAAAAAGTAACACATTTAATGCAACAAATTAAAGTTCTTTCTTTGCAAGGTGGAACGCAGGCGTAGCACCGATTATCTCTTGTTGGAATGAAGCAGCCTTTATCATGATTTTTCGCAATTGCCCAAAAGCAATAGCCTAATGGGGTCAGATCAGGTAAATGAAAACGAGCTGCCATCTATTAGGTCTTCTCTTGCAATGATCCGTTCACTAGAAGGACACTGGACAGTAATGCTCTGGCAATCAAAGAGAAAAACACATCTCACATTTGTGTGTTGCTTAATCGATCAACGCGTTGGTTTTGCGTATACTATTTTATGAATTTGATGCGAAAACAATGCCCAGTAATGAAAATGATTATGCTGAAAAAATTCCCGTTCGTGTTCTACATTGTAAAAAATAATTATGAGAAAAGAAGTAAACTAAAGCATTTAAAGCTTTGAGTGACTTTTGGAGCACTCTGTATATAGATGCGTATGCATATATATGATTCATTTTACCTGTACCTGTATATATATATATATATATATATATATATATAAATGTAATTCCTTACTACATTTTTTTTAGGGCTTGCCTTAAATATGCTGTAAGATTAAGTGTAGTTAACTATATGTTAATTAATTTCTATAAAATTTGTAACTGACGATGATATAGTAAATTGAAACCGATTTTATATACATATACATAGCTCATTTTTTTAATTTAGTAAATATGTTTTCTAGGTAACAAATATCTCGTGAATCAAAGAGATCTAAGTGCAATAAAAAAGGCCAAATTCCTTAATAGAATGCGCTGGAGACAGGAAGTCGGCTAAAAATAATTTCATGCAATATACAATAAGTATAAAATAATAAATTTAATTGATTTTCTGTAACCACAGTTCAATAAAATTTTCATTATGTTAGTAAATTATGAAACGTAAAGGTTCTAAGTGTTATAATGAGAAAACCTGAATTTAGACAAGCTTGGTGAATGATAGTGTTTCACATTTGTACAGGCAAAATATCCCTATTGAAATCTAGGGTTTGTGGTACCATCCTGGTCCCGTTGCCCGTCTCGCCAGTACGCTACCGGACTAAAACATTTAGTAATGTTTACGGTACGAGCCCGCTACCAATTTAAAATTCTTGTTTTTTCTTAACAAATTTTGTATGTACGGCACCGGACGGGACCATGCCAAGATTTTTGTGGTACAGCAGAACTCTTGCAATTGCATGCAGTGTTTCATAGGGAATATGTAACCTTGCGGCAACGGTCTAGTATTTAATGCAAGGATTGGCTATAGTGTGGGTCACATTATGGTGAACTAATTTTTTTGACAAATATTGGGCCTATATTAAAGTGTTAGAATTGGGAATATAGTTTTCCATGATACATAAATTAGTATGTGCTTAACAATAATAAATTGAATTTTATATGGGGCGAAAATATTTTCTCTTCATTTGTTCCGAAATATTCTTAATAATTAATTTTAATTGACATCAATACCAAAAGATCAGGATCACCAAAGCATGTGATCTGCTGCAAAAGAATGCCAAAAAAGTTTGATTCCTAGATATATAATAATATAAAAAGCTATTTATTGTACTCAAATAAAATGAAATTTCAAAATCAGCGGCTATTTTTCCATTTCTTTGTTTAAAAGAAAATTCAAATATTTATAACTACTTCAATAACAATTGGCGGGATTTTGTGGTAAGTTGATAGTGGTAAATTTAATAATACGAATTGTAGATGCACTTATGAAAAATAAATGTTATTTCAATATTCATTAACCTCGTGAATGTTGGAGGTTTTATCCATTGATCAATTATTCAAACATTTTTATTCAAATGCTTTAATGGTTTACCTAATGACTCCAATACAATTTCAGAATCCAGCCCAAGCATAAATTTTTAATCAGTCGTAATTCAAAGTGTCAATTATCTGTGATTTCATTTGGACAGACTTTTTGTAACAATCTTATACACTTATTATCTATCCATGACTAATTACAGCATTTCCAACCAATCACTACCCACGATGGAAATTTTTAATATACAATTTCACAATTAAATTTTGTATGATAGTTGGCTCTCTGTATATTCGTGTTTTGCAGCTGGAGCTTCTAGACTGGCATCAGCCGGGCACTAATTATTATTTGTAACCAGTTCCTTAGAGATGGAGCCAGCTACCGGCCGGCGGGGCTTTCAACTTATCGGTTTGCAGTTGCTTGGCACTTTCAAGGAAGGCCGGGAAAATTATCGGACGGAAAAAATCCTATGAAAATCTAAGGGTTTAGAAAATTTTGTTGTTTCGGTAGGCTACTGTATTGCAATTAGAATAATAGTTTAACTTATCTCTTTGAAATTTCACATAAATTTTACTATAAATAGAGTCATTCTTTTTTTGGTTGTGTAATTTTGTTTCAGTTACCTGTTGTGCTTTCTAGTAATTGCATTGTTAAACGTTGCTTACAATAAAGAAAATTTAATCGCCAGATTTACACTTGAAAATTTAAGAAGCTTCATAAAAATAAAGATGCTGGAATTTTTGTATTTTTCTAACATTGGAAAAGGGAAACTGAAAATAAATTTGAAGGATTTTAGGTTGTAAGCACTTTCAAACAGAAATGTCAGTTGAGAAGTTTGACGCATCCTACTAGAGGAGCAATTGCTTGGCTTTAGCGGTAAATTTTAACATACGATTATTGGTTTACTTTCTAAATATAGCTGTAATAGTTTGAATTTGCAATATCAGATCTTTTAATCAAAAAACATATTACATATATATATATATATATATGTGTATATATACATATATATATATATTTATATGCATATATATATATATGTATATATATATATATATATATGTATATATATGTATATATTATCTATATATACATACAATATTCTTACATAGATGAAAAATACAATGCAAATGAAACTTACTGGCCGAAAATAGTAAGTCCGGTATTTGCTATTAACAGCCAACTACTGTCACCGTCCTTAAAATTTTAGCCTGTTCCAGCTCTGCGTTGTCTTAATGTTAATGCCGCTGGAAAGGCCGCAAAATACTATCTCTACTGTTGTACAATGAAATTAAGATAAGGAAAATAGTTTCGATGCTGCAGAATACTATTCTTACTTTTTGGACTATAGTTATTGTCTGTGATCAAATTTTGACAAACCAACATCCTATGTTTACCTAGCTTGCTTTTCTTGTACCCGATACTAAATGCTTTAGTTAATGTGTAAATGTAAGCATTGGCATCGCTTGACAGCTTGTAAAGTGTTAAATGGTTTCTTAAATAACATGGTAATATTTTGTAATAATAAGAAATCAATGAACATTAATCATTGATATAATTGAATTTTAGATTTATGATTAATTTCCTTCCCAGTACGCTCCTGAATTGCATTTCAATTGAATGAATTGCAATATTGCTATATTCTAATTTAATTATGTAGAATTGCACATTCCAAATCTACATGTCTGAGGAGGTCACATGTCATCAATTCAATATTATCCTAATTTTCTAATCATAACCAATTTCGTCAATAACCGTCGATACAATTCGAGTAAAGATTCTATAATGTATAATTGTTAACCCAAGAACTAACATTAATAAGCTTGATTATTATATTTTGATTGGTAAATTTATTACTTTATTCAAAGCAAATCTTGAAATGTAGAAAAGCATAAGTTTTTGCAAAATGCTTTACACTTGATATTATCTAGATGTCCATGTTGCTACCTTACTCAATTTTTTTCTCTTATCATTGATTTTTGAATGCCTAATGATGTGTTTCTTTTGATTTATTTTATTATTTGTTTGTTTTATAAACACTGAACATAATTACTGCTACTACAATCTATCTGCGAGTTGTTTGTTAAAATATTGATTGATAAGGTTCATTGCGATAACTAATGGAAAATTGAAAATTTATTTTTTGGTTAATGTCCCCAAATCTATTTCTCCAACGTATATTAAATTTCTATAGAGTTTTCTAATAATAATAATAATAATAATATAAATGTTGGTATTGTATTATATATGCCCTAAGTCTAGCTGATGATGTCGGAATTTTTTTCTGATAGGTAGAAAAAACATACTCTACTTTAATGATAAAAAAATATAAAATGCATGAATAAAAATTTTCGATTACATAGATTATATTTATTACTACATTTAATATAGCATATAAGCAGGTACAAAAAAATGCAGCAATTTTTTTAAGAAAATTGAAACTTTAACGATATAATTGATACCTTTAGATAGCAATTCTAAAAACTAATGAATTCTTTTAATAGTGTAGAAAGCCAAAACTAATACCTTTTACTAATGAGGTTTGAATTGTGTTCAAAGGAGTCTGTGAAATTGTTTTAAAGAGCCTTTGATATTAATTAATTAAAATTTAATTTGTGATGCGATATCTTTGGTCTTATTTTGGACATTATCAAATGCTCTATCACTTTGAATATTTTGATTTAATTTGAAATTGAGAAACTATATAATTTAGAATTTGGATTGGTTATTCAATAGCTTTTTGAAGTAGAGCTTGTTCCTTGTGATCATTTGTTTAATGATTGAAATCCATAATATTTTTCAAAATTTACAATTCTGAACTTTAACTAACATAAATCAATAAAAAGTCTAGTTATCCAAACCCACTGACAAAGGAGACAGTAATAGGAGTCATTTCTGGTTGTATTTGTATTTCTATTATGGGTCGATGTATTATCTAACGATATTCGATCATAAGCTTTCTTTTAAAAGAACTTCTTTTTGTTACTTATTTTCAAAAAAGCCTATCAGCAAAATTGGAAATTGTAGGATATTGACACATCTATGTATACTAAAATGCATTGCTGTGTATTGAAGCACTATTTTTTAATGAAGAGTTCAGATTTTTAACATAATCAAGAGATCTAAAACTCATTTGAGCAACAAACAACTTCAACTTTTGATGTAGATGGACCAGTTAGAAGTGAGACAGATTGTTCTGAATTGCCTCGCCCCGCCCCACTTACATTGTGCACTGCACTATAATCACGTGGTAACCAGAAGTACTTTGGAAGAGGGGCTCGAGGGGGCGGAGCCCCCCTACTTAAAAAATCATATGCTCCAAGGGGGGCGCTAGCTTTCCATTCAGTTTGCAAATTTGTTAGTTTATTTAAAATTCACTTATATATAATTTAAAGTGAGGTTTGTAAATGCTTATTAGAAAAGTTGGTTAACATACATGTAATTTTAACTATATGTTTAATTACTGAACGTTTTAGGTTTCCTGCCATTATACATGCAAACTGCACATCAAGAAAATAGGATAATATAAATCACTTCCAAATCGTCACGCTCTCCCTGTGAGTGGTGTGGTAATTAAACTCAGACTATGAATTAGGTTTGAATTCGAATCTATTTCCACTCTAGTATTTAAACACATATGGGATCCCCTAACTAAAAATGTATTGAATGACTTTGATGCTCTTTTTCCTAAAAAATGGCCTTCAAATACCCGTACACCATGGCTAGAAGGTGAAGAAAAGTTATTGTGATTATGCAATCAATTTTTGTTTATAACAGATGATGTTGTGATGTCCTTTAGGGAATTTTTTAGCAATGGTAATGTTGTTCCCTCTGTTATATCAAACATTATTTCGAATTTAGTAAAAATTATACCCATAAGTTCAGCAGAAGCAGAACGTGGGTTTTCACAGATGAATTTGAACTGTACACATAAGCGAAGTGGTCTTTATATCCAAAACATATCAGCACTAATGTTTATTTGTATAAACGGACCTCCTCCCAATTTTTGGAACACTGAAGATTCAATTAATAACTGGCTACAATACCATCGCTTAGCAAATGAAAAGCAAAGTTAGAAAAAGAACTAAGTGATTTGAGTGCTGTACAAAAATGTTTTGGTTTACTATTTGTATTTTATTCAATTTCTTTATGAAGTGGCTATTGTGTGCGCTTCAAATTTTTTGTGTACAAATCATATACTGTAAAAATGGAACATGACTTAAAATATCAAAACAAAGTAAATTTTATTCATGTTGCTAGCAACATGAAAATAACACAACTGCTCAGCATTATGATTAATTCTTGTCATCATTTATTTTCAATTGTGCATTCCACCAATTGCATCAATTTTTGTTAAAATTTTGAAATAACTTCTTTAGTAAATTCTATAGAGCCCCCGCCCACATCAAAATGTAGCAAAGCACCCCTGGTCGTAACATCTGCCTCATATTGCCACACCAGTCTATTGACAAGCGCAAGCGTAAGCCTGCATCACAAGCAACGATAAGCGAGGGTTAAAAAGCACCGCTTAATGAACAATCAGAAGGCGTTAGAAAAAATTTGAGTTAAACCAAATATTATTTAGACGAATACATTTAAACGTGTTATTAATTTCATCATTCAAAATATATAGTTGAGGGGCAAAAAAACTTCATCTGTTCACTGTATTCCTAGTTTAAAAGAATTTTTTACCTCAATAATTGCAAAATAATCAGTATCTTAAAAACGAATCGAATCGAGTATATTACAGTTATGATTGATTAGTGGGAATGCTCATGATTAGTTGATTTGGGAAGCATCGAGAAAAGGACCTACTCATGACTCCACGCAGCAGTTTCTGTATAATCAAAACATTGATGATAAATTAATTACTAAATTGCCTTAATTTAAATTTTTGTACATTGTGCAATTATATATTTCTGATCATATTTTTAGTTTAGATCAGTATTTTTATTTACTATTTTCGCAATGTAGGCCTATATATATATACATATATATATATACATATATATATATATAT
>CABFPE010000331.1:684604-696896 GCA_900660155.1 Hofstenia miamia | reverse complement strand
ATATATATATATATATATATATATATATTCTAAACGATTGAATTCTAAGAAATAGCATATATTTCATAAGGGTTATAAGCAAAAAACACATTAGCGCAAGCGGTGAAAAGTGAAATTTGAAAAAGTGCAATGGACGATAAGCGAAAATTTATTAAGCAATCAATTCACTATGGCCACCCTATTTCAGAGATGGAATTCTGCTCCCACAAAATGTATGCTCTGCCCCATTTCCAGGTGTTGACATCTGCCCCATATTGCCCCACGTTATATATTCTACAGCTCCAAATTGGCCTACTGCAATATTCTGCTCCAAAACTACTTACGCTATTTTATTGCCCTTTTTATGACAATTTTTATTGCATTACTCCACACCACCACTCAAATATTTTAAATCCTTACTAGATTATACAGAATCATCTCTTAAAATGTCATCGCTACTATTACTATTACCAATAGGAATCTAAAAACAAACGTGATGCCAATGCACATTAAAAATTATTAATAGCAAAATGAAATTAATTTTAGCACTATAGAGCGTTTTGTAAAGCTAGTATTTTACATAATACATTTATACAAGGACAATTGCACTCCTTCCAATGTAATTGCAAAGCCTATTGAGTACAAATCAGTTCAAAATGATCTTGCTGATATCATTGAATAGAAGAAAATTTCACCAAGAGCTAAAAATCCATGGTAATTAATTTTTTAAATGCGACTAAATTTCCAAGTAAATAATTTTTTTAAACATTGAACTTTGATGTAAAAGAAAATTTTAAAATCTCTAAAATTGGCAATCTTTCGTAACTGAAAAGTGTTTTTGCCCCACTTTTGCCCCATGGGTACCCACTTTAGAAAAATCTTGCCCCATACCCGCCCCACTTCCATTTCTGCTCTATTTATTATGCTGCCCCAAATTGCTCCTCTCACTAAAACTCTCATCAAAACTGCCATATCCTATTTCCCATATTTTTTCATGACAATTTTTATAATACTGTTTAGAAGAAATAGAATGATCGTTTTTTCAAAGGCCATCTACTACTCCTTCCAATACATAGAAAAAACCTAATAGCAAAAATGAAATTTAATTCTAGCATTATAAGGCTTTTCATAAAGTCAATATTTATGCAATATTTGTGGGCAAAAGCAGTCGCAATTACAATGTTTTGGACGATAAATCAGGTTTAAAGTAAAAGCATCTTATTGATGTCATTGAATGGAATCAAATTTCACAATAACCTAAAAATACATGATAATTAATTGTTCAAAATGCAACTAAATTTCCAAATAAATCCAAATTTCATCAACCAGGGATTTCTGTCAGGGAAAATTATTTTTACGATCTTTAAAATTGGCAATTCTTAGGCTTGCCCTACCTTGCTCGAATGGGCACTGGGAACACTCTAGCAAAGCCTTGACTCATACGCACTTCGCATTCCGACTCACCTAAACCACCCAATTCTTATTGAGGCGTACAGTGTACAATGTAATTTATCCCAAAGATGAGCCTCAATGGGTCGAAATTTTACAACGTATGTGAAAGAGTAGACATTCTCTTTCATATGGTGCTTTCAAATTTTGAGTATCGCGATTATTTCGTATGCTATAAACATTTTTCAAGAAAATTTCAAAGATTAAAGAAAATTTTAGATTAAAAACTACCCAGTCAAAGGCTCAATTATATATTAGCTATCCCTAATTCTATAATTCTCAAAAAAACTTGTTTTCTACATAGATTTTCGCAAAAACAATTCAAGGTAAACAATTGAGAATATCACCATTAGATCCGGTTTCTCAAAACAATTCGTAACATTAATTATTAACATATTAATGAATATGCTGAAATTTTCAACAGATGAAAGTCAATAACTAGCATTCCAAATTTATTGACCCAATCCGCTTGTTGCTTTAAATTATTTTTGATATTTAAAACTACTAACAAATTTAAGAATAATTTCAATAAATTATGTATTCATTTTTAAATTTGTGTTGAGTTGCATATTTTAGCTACATTTAATGACACATTTTGGGGAGGGGAATAAAAAATATACCTAAGGGAAGTGATCCAAATTCAATACGTTAACAAGTGAAAATGCAAACGTAAACAACAATTCTAGCTTCAAATGTCTGCATACGCTTAATAAATTTATTTGCATAGATATATTATATATAGAAATGTGCAGAACCTAAATGTGTCAAAGTTATTTGTAATAACATTTGCGGAAAGAACACGCCCTTAACGTAAACTTCATCTTTAGCGAATTTATTTTTTGTGTAAGTTAACGATTTGGTTTACAGTCATGTTAACGTCAAGCACCATTTGTTAACGTTGTTGTTAACGTATTGAATTTGGATCACTTCCCTAATTCAACTGTTTCTTTGCGTTCGCTGCCCAACAAAAGGGGCAACTATTTTAGAGAAAAGACCATTTTTTCTCTTGATCAAACTGCTATACATTGTAATATCAATGACACCTCGATTTTTGCGATAACAAAAAGTGACTTAAACCCGATGACACTGAGCCACTCAGAGTTGGCAAATGCTGATCAAGGCATGGGACTACTCCAACTGATGATTTTTCAATGCTGAGAACTATCCGCCAAGGTAAACTTCTGTCTTCAAAACAAGTATATTCACCAAGGCTTTAAAGCTGGTATTTTGTGACACATACAATTTCATTTGTAACCATGTCATACTTATATATATATATATATATAATATAGAAATTTTGAATATGCATTGCTCATATAATTAGGAGTATTTAACCTGGAGTTGGTTACCATAGCAATAATCATCTTACACCTACACACAATTAACTGTTTAAGGGTCTTTTTCTATTTGCATTGTCCTTAATGCATTTAAGTGTATGAACTTTATAGGTTCTATAAAGGCAGTGTCAATGGTTATTTTCATAGAGAGAAATTTTTAGCAATATCATCACATGATCAGAAAATTAGCCAACTATGATTTTCGGTAATATTAAGATTAAGCATTACAAAAAAACACATTAAATGAACATGAAACAAAATGTAAATGAGTGATACATTAAGTAAATAAACTGAAATAGAGAGGTTTTTGCAAAATATAGTTTCTTTTAGTCGTTTAATTCAGCTCTAAATCTACGGTGAGACCGAAATTCTTTGCTCATCTTCTTCAGTTTTTTTCTATTTCTGGGCCAGGAACTCCCCCTTGAAGGTATGCATGCATATAGTTTCTAGATCTATTGATGTAATTACTTATTGTTTCCTTGGGAGTTGAATCCAGAGCTGTATGCCCACAAGAGTGGTCAAAGATCCAAACATGTGTGTAAATGCGAGGAGGGTATTTGGCTTATGCTACACTAAATTCTGCTTTGATCTGATCAAAAAACAACTCATTGTTCCAATAGCCTTCTTTTGTTCAAACAATGCTCTAGCAGACTTTGGCAGTGTAGAGTCTTCTTCGGACACAATGTCCCATGTAGGTTATCAGAATGAGCTAAATAACCATCTCGTTCTTCGAAGATGTTGCAAACCATTAGTCCAACACTCTTTCCTTTTGGCTTAATAATTTGCATGGTTTCAACCATCCACATTGTAGATCTTCACTTGAATTCAATGTGCTTTCATCATGAAACCAAAAAATTATCTTCTCCCAGTTGTCATGAAATTCAACATTATTCAGCATCTTGGCAGCGTCATCATTGGAGGCATTACGTGGGTGTAAGAATCTTAGATTTCTAACTTCTAGAAATTCTTTACGACATTCTAGCACATCCTTTCCCTCATGTCCATCATAGTAGATCCCTTTAGTTGTATTTTTCACTTTGAATCCAAGAGCGAACAAACAGTTCCGGGCATCTTTAACTGATATCTTTTTTGGGGCACCAGGTTCAAGAGTGGAATCGGGTAAAAGGTCGTCATTGACCCATTAGCAAAATGACCCACTGGTCATATTTTGAGCTTCTTTTTTATAGGCATTTTCCTTGACAAAATGACGGGCACTTTCACTGAGCTCTTCATTATTTGCTATTGCTCCCATTCTTGCATATCGACCGTGACAAAATTCTGGCAGTTCACCTCTATTCTTGATAAAATCTCTTCTCTACTTTTGGAATATCTCATAGTTCCTCTTCAGATGCTTGGAAAAATCTTAGAGGCAGAGTAGATTAACTGCTACAAATCTTTTAACAAATGAAAGAGAAACATGGAGAGAGAATAAAGATCTTCACGAGCTAGGCCAGCAATCCAATCATTAACAAAATCCTCCAAGAGTGCACCAGTATCATTTTGTTAAGCTGCTTCAAAGTCAAAACTATCATCTGAAGAATGGCTTCATTCTCTTCATCTGGACACAGTCTTCCATATATTCTGGAGAGTTCAAGCCGTCTGTGGAGTCTGTGGTGGCGTCTGCAGCAACCTGGTACTTCAGGGTTCGCTGCAGTCTTGCTTTTTTGAAGTGCTCTCCTTGTTTTTTGAGTTTAGGCATAATGAAATATTAAGACAGCTATAGTTTCTGCTAGTTAGCTGCTCAAAGAAAAATGTGATAATTTAATTTTGTGGCCGATTTACATGATGTATGTATAAATTGGCCAATCAGTTTGCATATTTGCCTTAGCAACAGTGATTATACATATAATGCCTCAAAACCTACTTCTAATTATAGGCAATGCGAAATTTTGCAAAATTTGCTTTGGTTGCTATTACTGATCATGACTTATTATTATCAGTTTAAAAAGAGCAGCTTTATGCCTTGTTGAACTATGTTATGCCATGGATCTCTGCGATGTTTACATTTGTTATAACCTGGATGGGAAGCTTGTGGTTTCTAGTAACAGCTGTTGCTGTTGCCCAGATTAGGCCATTGCGTGCGCTAGCAATTCTTCACTCAGTTAATGCTATGCCTTTTAAATTTTGTGTTCCGAAATGTCGCACTGGATATGCTTCAATTAAAACATGTCGGACAGAGGAAAGTAGGTAAACCTACCTTGCATAGATTTCCAAAGGATGCTTCAATTGCGTTAGCATGGAAATCACGAATTCCAAGAAAAGATTAGGAAATATCCAAATTTACTTCTGTTTGCTCCTTGCACTTTAAAGCATTCGATTTTATCACATACTCAACAGATAAGCGACAACGAAAATCAAATTTAATTAAACGCCGACTGAAGCCAAGTGCAATTCCTTCAGTTTTTCCAAACTTGCCAGAATACTTCAGGTAATATATAGAGCTTAATTTCCAAACACCATTTATTGAAATATTCATGCTTCCTATTTTTTATATAACTCTTTCACCAGCAAGGCAACCACCCACTACTTCAACTAACCGGGTTGAACTAGAAAATCTTACGCAAGAAAAGCTATACAACTCGTTTATCGACAAAGAAGTTATTAAATCTCTCTGATATCCTCAATGTATTGCCAAGTCTTCGCATTCCTTCACGATGCTACTACAAGCATGACAGTGAAAAAAAATTTCTACGCTTTATTTTTTAAGGTGGAAACGTTTATTTTTTAAGTATACTTATACTGGTTCATTCACATGTAATTCGATATAATTAATCGCAATTAAAATTCTACACTAAAATATTAGAATAATTCAATTTCCAATTCCTATATATATATANTTCAGCATATGAAAAACTTTCAAACTTTCTTTTCCTTCCTACGCAAAGAACTTTAGCGAAATTATCGTCAGGCATGAATATGTCTGTCAGTGGAAATGAAATTTTCTCAGAAATTTTTCAGTTTTTCTTGAATTGAAGCAAAAGTGGTCTGCAGTGTCCTCTTGCTCAAACTATGCTAGCCGTATCACATACATCAGAAGCAATTGCAGATTTATCACAGTTTCTTCTGATAAATAAAAAATTTGAGTTTGTGCTGACAGGTTATTTATCCTCAGATTGGCTGGAGAGAAGATTCAGTTGGTGGAGAAGCCTTGGTGNAACACTATCTTTGCTCAAAGATGATCATAATGATGGTATAGTGTTTTTAAAATCGCTTAGACTTGATGAAGAGTTTTCATGGTTATCATCTTTCCTAAATTGCAAACATTGGATGTTGATGATCAAGCATCTATTTGCTATGTAACTGGTTGGGCTGGGCGGAAAGTTGCAGAACGATTTTCTTGTGCTGATTGTCAAAACGTTTAGTGGGATCTATGATCATTTCACAACCAGCGGATAATGTCTTGAATATGTTCTCAAGATTTGACAGAGGTGGTCTTGCCCAGCCTACGGATTTCTCATACAAGATAGCAGTTTTGGTGTATTTATATTTTTATCAAGTTTCACATTCAGGTCAATTCCAATTGCTAAACTTTATTTTAACTAGATGACTTATAATTCTGTCTAATAATTTCACATTTTGCTAGTTACCCAATGTAAAATACATTTTAAATTAGAAAGCTAGTGTATTCAATAGGCAAATTATTGTGGAATTGACCTCTAAGTTGAAATTAAACGTCGCTTTCTAAAATGTAAAAACCATCGCCACGTTTTTTGTTCAGCAGTCTATCACAAAATTTGCATCTCAGAAGAAGCTGTAATACTTGATTTGGAATGTCTGCAAAAGCATGAGTTTATAAAGCCATTTGTACATAAGGTTAATTATAATTTGGTTATCTCATATATACAGTGTATCATATTTTTAATAGCAAATTAATATTTATTTTCTTTACGAAAAGTTCCAATATGTGCAAATCTATTACGAGATAACCAAATGTGCTTTTAAAGTTATTCAATTGCATCATTAAAAACTTTGTAAGTGAGGCGTCTTTTCCTCCAAAATCAAGCTCTGCAAAACTACGGAAGTTAAGATCTAGATAAAATTGACTTATAAATTTGTTTTATGATTTTATTTTGGTTTTTATATGCACAATATATTATACTACATCAATGAATTAAATTTGTAATCACTGTTTTGAAAATCATTAATGGCCTAATCTGGGCAACAGCTGTTACTAGAAACCACAAGCTTCGCATCCAGGTTATACACAAATGTAAACATCGCAGAGATCCATATGGTTATGCTCACCTTTCACAAGGTGGCATCAATATTTCTACTCAATTGGGTTGCAAACTGTTAAGTCAGTGAAGAATCCAAATTCAGCCAAGCAGTGAAAGCAAAACGTCTCCAGTTTGCCTTTAACCATGCGAATCATTGAGCTGAATTATAGTGGAAAATTTCTCTTAGAAAAATCTTGGATGTCAGTCAGCAAAAATGAGACATGTCTGCCTGTTTCCATTCAGCTCTGCACCAGTTTATAAAACTGTTCAATGCCAAATACAAGCCATGGTTTTGCGATTGCAAGTTTCAAATTTCCTGGAGGTCTCCGTGCATTATATTAGCGATAATGGAACAAACCAAAATCCCAATATCATGCATACAGACAGAATACTCCAACAATAGCTCAATTCAAAAACGAACTGCTTATTCATTTATGATTCGGCTCCAAACCACAAAGTAGTAGTCGTACTGTAAGTCCTGGAGTCTAATTAGAGGAATGTCAATTCTTGGCCAAGAAGCTTCCCTAAATTTGAAAATGTCAAAGATATGACGACAGCAATAATAAGCCAATAGACTAACACCATAAAGAATCAACCAGAGGTGTTCAGGGGGGTCTTGGCCCATCTTGTTAAATTCTTTTAGGGATTCAACTTTTCTACCCAGCCCCCTTGTTAAAGTTATATTGCAGTGTTGGGTGTTCGATTTTATTTGTTGAGAATTATATTTGCTCGCAAAATAAAATTACAGTGTGCAAAATTGCAGTCCTCTTGTTAATTATCTAGGAGTACAGCCATGGAATCAGCTCATTGCGAACATCATTTTACATATTTTCAAAATGACGAAGTTCACGTGAACCTGCAATATGTCTAGGAGACTCCAAGCGGTAATTGAGGTCAAATATGGAGACCAATTACTTATTCATTTGCTACGTGTTTTATTTTTAACTGACATATTGTGCTTTTGTGGAAAATGTCATCAGTGTAGTTTCTCACCAGTTACAAAACTAAATACTGGATTTTGCATATTTTCATCATTATGGTTATCTATGCGGAATTTTCATTATATAATATAGAAAAAATTTATAGACTCACGAAAAAAATCCTTTTAATTCCGAAAATAATACATATTTTGGCCAAAATTCAAGAAATATTAAAAAATAAAAAACATAAAAATTAGGCAATAATGAGTCACCTAGTGACATTCTGGTATAAATTTTGAAAGACTCAAGTTAATGCGGTCTCAAAATTTAATATTTGGCTCGTTTTATCTCGATTTTGTATTTATGGTGCCATTCCTGTGACTATCAAAATATGTATATAATTAATATCTATAATATTATGAAATTTGTTTTGAAACAATTAACTCATGTACAATTGTGTATTAGTACGCACGTGCTTGATTTCTAATATACTGTCAGTTTTGAAAAACACATAACTATGTAAAAATACTTTGATGAAGTTTATTCCTAAATTACTTGAGTGATTTGTAACTTAAAACGAAAACAGGAATAATTTGTGAAAATTATTGAAGTTGAGAACTCACTATATAATAATATTGTGTAGACATTGCGAGGAAATACGTAATATAAAATGCATTAACCAATCACTCTGTTATATATTTCATGTTTTTATAGCTTAAATTCAATTTCTAAATAATCTTGGCATAAAAAATTTGCCTTTGAATTTGTTAGATCGTTTTCTAGAAGGATATGCGATCTTTACTTTGCTAAGATTATATTGATCCACTTCATGACTATTGCAAACATATATTAAGTAGTGTTGATTCGGTATTTTGCAAATTTCTGTAATTTCGTGGAGTTTTCTTTTATATAAGTTTTGAAATATTGTACTTCAATTAAATGTATGTGTGCCTAAGGCATTTATGAAGGAAAGCTTCAATGCTCTCCAATTGAGAAAAAATCATTATCATAGCTTAAAATTACTTATAGAATTCTCTAAAAGTCAGGCTACTTTATAGTTGGCCAAATATTTTGTTTTTTTAAAGATGAGATGCCCAATTTTTAGTAGTGTCATTTACTAGTAAATTGTTTTATAAATATGTAATGTAAACAGATATTTTTATTAGCTCGGAAAAATCTAATCTGTTAATATGTTATTGGTTTTGTATTGAATATGTTTTACACTAACTTTTTATATGCATTGTAAGCATTATATAGCAAGTCTAAATATTCAAGCAAGTTGCAATTTAATCAATTGAACTATTAATAGCTATGACATTAATGTTCTTTATGCTAACTTGAAGATATTTTTCAGAATTCTGTGTTTCCTGAAAAATATATTGTCTGTAAAGTACTTTGTGAATACCTTAGGGTGTCAGACGGTTTCTTTAAATATTGCATTGATTTTCAAAAATATTTTATAGTATTTGAATGCCTCACGTTTACAAGTCAAGTAATCAGTTTACACTTTTTCTTCAATAGTCATGTAAAGCAAAACACATTTCTTTTAAACCCATAGCTATTAACTATATCAACGGAATTTTTGCTTTATCAACATTTCTTCACATAGCATTGTGGAAAATGTCCAGAGGAAGCTATAAGAATAGACAAGTTGTGTCAAGCAAATTTACTTTTAATAATACTAGCTACTAGTATCCTTAAGAACAAACTAATTGTTGAATTTATGTCTATATACTTAATTTTATCTAAGTAGAAAAATGCAATCAGCAGTATTTTCTTTTTTCAATTTTTTATAAACGAAATAAACAGATATCATAAAATTGAACATTGAACAATGGAAGAACTCTTTTGGCACGTCTAACTACATTCATAGCCCTCTTCAAGGCATTCAACAGCGTGCCTTATGCTATAACATCGCCAAAATAAACTTAGTTCTAAAGCAATTCTTTTAATTGTGTCTTTTTGCATGAGACATAACATGTTGAAAATATTGTAATAGGAGCTCCTCAGAGATTGCCTTCCGTATTGTAATATAATACAATGTCACCTTGAACATAGTCCACTTTTATGAACAGCTTTTGCATCCTAGCATTCGGAAGTATATAGGTAAACCAACAAAATGATTTAGCATAATATAATCTCAACAGAGTATTTTTTAGCAAGTAATCTTTTACAGACATGAGTAAAAAACGTTTCAGGAGATTTAATTGAGATTGCTTAGAGGCGTAGTTATGATATGATAGCCTAAGTGTAGATGAACTTCTGTAATTCTGGATCAACTCAATTGAATATATTTCAAATATGCATGCAGGTGAAGGTGGAATGTTTGTCTATGCAACAAAGTCTAATTTCAGTCAAAATAAAGACATTTTAATACAAATAAAAACATAAAAAGCATGATAAACTTCAAAAATGGGAAGGAAAATAAGGAAGGCTTTGATTTTAAAAATTCTACTTCTTCAAAGAAGAGAATATAAAATATTTGGAAGGAATGAATGTTTAAACATTTTATACATCTTACAAATGAATCTCATAAGTAGAGCTACTTGAATTAGATAACAAAAAAATTGTAGCATTGGACAATAACTGTGGGTAGTAAAATAATAAAGGAAATATTTGCAATTGCAAACTCATTTAATGAGGAATTCATAAACTTTGGTCCATATGCAGACTAAGTTTTTCAACATAAAAATTAAATATAACATGAAAAATATTTTACCGAAAGCGAGAAAAACAAATTGATAAAAATTTCGTCATTTAAGCTTGAAGGTTTCATTGAAGTAGTGCATTTTTGCTAGTTCAAGGGTAACGCATCAAAGATTTCTCGAACTTTGGCTGATTCTTCACAACATATTACAGGCAGCATTCGGTAGACATTGGTTTGAAAATATTTGTTCAGAAAGAGCACTAAGCCAATGTTTTCGAGATCAATTTGCACTCTTACTAATTTGTTTAAGTTTTAGCTGTCAATAAAAAAAGTTACAGTTATCGATCAGCAGCATTTATTGATAAAGAACTTATTCCATACAGAAGAAGAGATTCCCGTCTACAAAATATTCCATTGAACTCCATCTATACCCGAAAGATATGAAATGAAGATCTCCCTTTTGACAACGTGCTCTACCCCTGCATTCTCAATGTCATACCATATTGTGGAAAATATCCAAAGGAAGCTATAAGAATTGGTCTTAGTGACGAGATGGCTAAGGTACTTCCTTTGTCGCTTAATGGTACAGATATATGTTGCAAAAGATAAATATTTTACATCTGTAGGAGCTGTATGAAAATGTAATGTAAAAAATAACAATGATAATCACAGTTAAGAAGAATCGTAGACAATTTTCACCTGCAATATCATCTGTTAAGAATAGACAAGTTGTGTCAAGCAAATTTACATTTAATAATTGTATGACGTTGGTTTCCTATTCCAAAAAACAACGTGATTCTCTTTTTATCCATGCCCTTAGATGACAAAAATCAAGGAAATTTCAGGAAAACCAGATATTTTTAGAATATAATGCTGCGAAGAGGCTTTAGATTTGTTTCGTATTGGTGAAATCAAAACATTTATACCATTCTCCAAATACCTAGATTTTGAGCCTAAGTTGACACAAACATGTGATAATATAATAGATTTTTTAACAAATTGCTTATCATTCTATAGCACTAGCTACATTGGTTGACTTACATGCTGTTGCGTAACAATCAATCCACGTGTTTAAAGGTGCAACTCTTTTATTCCAATACCTTGGAAAGCCGGTCAGTACTGACCACCGGATCTGGTCATCCTTAATTTCACTTAACCGGTCAAAAACCGATCACATTGAGATGTGCGTCTCCTCATACTAATCAGCTAATTTAGTCTGGTAGTTTCAGAAATCTCAAGCTGCAAAAGCATTTGACAATTACCATAATTATTTACTAAAATACGATTGTAAATACACTGCAATTTACAAAAAGTTCACTTATATATACTTTACGGTTGTGCGAAAAAGCTAGTAGACCACATATGCAATTCACTAACATGAACACAGGCAACTTGGTCAAAGCCGGTACTTTATAATGTGAGGACCGGCCAAAGCTAGCGCCCCAAAGAGTGTAACTTGGCTACCGGATCGGTCAACCTTGTTTAACAGTCAGGGGTAGCGTAACCAGACCAGTCATTGTTACCAATTGAAGGTACCGCTTTTATCCCTGAGAACATGTTCATCACTTTTTCAGAGCACCCTGCCTTAGTATTTAGTGCCAGTAAATGTTCTGTGTATACAACACCCTGTAGAAATCTTAGCATTTTGTATTTAGCGCCGTTATGTATTACATATATATATTTTTAAAGATATAAATTAAATAAGTCCATACATATATATATATATATATATATATATATATA
>CABFPE010000331.1:642014-673879 GCA_900660155.1 Hofstenia miamia | reverse complement strand
ATACATGTACATATATTTATTACGAAATATGTAAAATAATTTATAATAACAAAACACCCAAATCATTAGACATATTAATTAATTATATCAAAGCCAAGTCAGCATTGCTGTTTGCCTAATCCTAATCTCCTTAATTAACACCTTCAACAAAAATTTACTGTATTGCAGTACATTTTTTCAACAGGATTGCACATTATGCCATCATTTGTTGAGGGTTTCCAAAAAGCACTCGAACTTTTGTAGTGTACTTAGATTACTGAAGCAATTAAAGTACACTGTTAATCAATTTTATGGGGGAGGGTGTAATATTTTGGCTTCTATAGTAATAGTATATTAATAATTACTAAGAATAATTAAGAATCATTATTAATTTGAATTGATTATTAGGAGTTATACCTAGTAAAAGTATCTTCATATATTAATTTTTTTCTCGAAAGCGTCCTTTGTCGAAAATACTTATTTAGTTAAAGTTTTTTGTAACTTTAGTGAAATCCATGTGCAATTTCTATATTATATATATATATATATATATATATATATATATATATATATATATATATATATATATATATATACACATATATATACACATATATACACATATATATATACACATATATATATACATATATACATATATATACATATATATACACATATATATACACATATATATATACATATATACATATATATATATACATATATATATACATATATACACATATATATACATATATATTTATATATATACATATATACACGTATATATATATATATATATATATATATATGTATGTATGTATGTACTCAATTGAATACAAATTAATGCTTCAGCAGACATTAATCGAATGCATTTTCAGTTAATTCCATTTTTCCAATCTTGATGACAATAGTTAGGAATCTTTATAGGAAACAGTTATAGTACAGTTATTCTTAGGAGTTTTTAAATTTTTCAAGTGACGCTTTATCATTTTTTGGAGAAAATTCTACAGTGTGCGCACCTTACCTCTTTAAGGGTTCGGCCCGGGCTGGTGTATCTTATGCATGGCTAACTGCATACGCTTCCATCAAATGATTTTCATTTTATTAACACAGTTTGACAACTAGGTGTTTCAGGATTGTATTCAAGAGACAGCTTTTTAAAAAATGCAATATCCTGTTAGATGCACTGAACTCAGAAGAGGATAAATCCTTTAAAGCGCAGATACTACATTTATTGACGGAAGTTAACAATAAATTCAATCTAGAGAATATAGTGTTATTAGAAATCACTCCCATAACAAAGAAGGAAAATTTCTCGAGAAACACATCTACCACTTCAATAAGGCTCTCGAAGAAATTGGTAAAGGAAAGTCTTGAAATTATTTCAAGACTTTCTGGTACAAGATACAAACGATCAAATAAATACTACGTTTTTATCAAAAGACGGTATTCATTTATCAAGGCGTGGAATCAAGCAGCACTTTGGCCACTACGATCTGCTACGCCAAAGACACAACATACACAGGATCAATTTGAAGAGCCAACCTGAGTACTCCAACCCAGTAAATCGAACAAGGAACTATAAAAAGAGCGATAATATCAATTATCATAAAGTATGTCAGCAAAATGCCAGACCTCTCACCTACGCACAGAAGTCATACAGAGACGCCGTAAAGGATGCTCAAGTAATCTCCTCAAGTGATATTGCCAAATTCAATTCATTTAAGGTACTTCTTATTTCTTTTATATATATGTGCACTACTTAAAAAGTCAATTACGGTAAATTTCAAAACAATGAGAATTTCTGAATCAGGGAAATCTGGAAACCTAATAATTAAGTTAACTAGTAGTCGTAGATCAAATTGATGAATAGGATGCAATCAATACACACTAATATTAATAGCTCTCATTTTAAGATCAGGAGACATCAGCGCCAACCCAGGTCCTAAGATCTATGACAGCAGCCACCTTCAACAAATTGCTAGTTTCCCCATAACAACAAAATTTCTACCTAAATACAAGAAGCCTGCCTGCACACAAGGATGAACTTTTTGAAATCTATAACAACCTTGATAATAACACCATCTTCGGGTTTACTGAAACTTTTCTTCAAGATAGCTCTCCCAACGAACTGCATAACTTCAGCCCAGCGAAAGTAACTATATTTACGAAGAATAGAGAATCAAAGGGTGGTGGTCTGATGCTTTAAATACCATCTTATATGTCCCCTGTTAGACATAAAAAATTGGAAAATGATCACAAGATTTTTGAAACACTTTGGGTAAAATTAAAGAAGACAAAAATTGCAAACTGCCTTTATTATTTATTTTAAGCTATTGCCCCAAAAAACGTTATAGTAAAGAATTTGTTCAAAACTTAACAACAGAGGTCAACAATGCTGCTTTGTTAAAAAAAGATATCAGCTTCATTGGCGACTATAATATAAATTATTTTTCAAATTTCGAAGCAATGTATATTGACTCTATGTGTACTGAACTTCACTGGAGCCAATCAACAAAAATCTTCCTACACGAGAAAACTCATTAATTGACTACTGCTTGACAAATTCCAGCTTACTAACTTTTGCTACCTTCATATTCAACTCTTCTCTGACCACAATTTATGTTTATATGTCACATGTGAACACAGAGTACCGTACTCTATAAAAGTTTTCTCCTTGAAATTAGCAAACGTTCCTTGGGATTACATATATGGGCTAAGAGATGCAAATGAAACGTTCGAGTTCATATTAAAGCAATTAGTCATCGGCTTAAACAAGATATCACCCCATAAACAAATACATTAAAACTGGGAAACATAACCCAACAAACAGTAAGGAAATAATAGCACTGGAAAAAAAACAAAAAGGAGGCATGAAGTGCGCTTATGTAAAGTCACAATTCCGTACATTTGGCTAGGTATAAAGAACTTAAATCCAAACTGTACAAAACAAAAAGAGACCTGAAAGACAGATGTTCTAAGAACTTCTACGAAAAACTCTCTGGAGCTAAAAACAAATGGCAGTTTATAAACAAATACTTAAATAAAGAGAAAGGTTTGGCCAGTGACATCCAGCAACTTAAGGTGAATGAGGAAATAATAACTGACGTAAAAGCTATTGCAAGTAATATGAATAAAGCGTTTAAACAATTGGGTACATATAAAGGTAAGAACTTGAGTTACAATAATGTAATAAAGCAACAAAATCAACACTTCAATTTCTCTTTGTCACAGAATATGAACTGCAGGAAACTATAGGTAAACTGGATCCAAACACATCAAGTGGATCAGGTGGAATACCGATTTTCATAATCAAAAAGTACAGTAGATACTTCCTAAGCCCATTAACATTTGCTATTAACTACTCCATACTTACGTCGCAATACCCTGATTGCTTGAAGCGAGCCGATATCACACCAATTTACAAAAAGAATGATCCACTAATTTGCACAAACTACCGTCCAATTACAGTGACACACCCCTTTTCAAAAATCTTTGAAAAATTTTTGTGCAAGCAAACTCTTACTTAAAAGAACACAATATCATATCTGAAAACCAATTTGGATTCCGAGAAGGTCGTAGCACTTTAGATGCTTTGTTAGTTCTTTCCGAAAAAACTAGATTCTTCCTTAACAAAAATGTATGCAGCAGTGTAGCGCTACTGGATCTTAGTAGGCCTAAATCATTCGATAGTTTGGATTTCTCGATACTAAGCAAAAAGTTAACAGCATATGGGTTCAGCACTGATTCAAGCAATCAATAGTTTTTTAAAAGACAGATTACATCGAGTAAGAGTTAATAACATATATTCGGAATATATAAGTACAAATAAGGGCGTGCCACAGGGTATTGTTTTGGGTCCAGTTCTCTTTAATATGAATGTAAACGACTTGCCAGGACATCTACCAACTGACTGCAAAATAATACAATATGCTGATGATGTCTGCCTCATCAATAGAGATATAAGTCCAATAGTTGCAACAGGAGGACTGAAGAACAGTATTGAAAAAGTCACCAAATACTTCCAAACTAATAAATTGACGATTAATATCAATAAAACACAGTTTATCATCTTCCATACCAACGAAACCAAGCAAGTTGGAAATCAAATCAAAATGAAGGTAGAAACTAATGACTCCCAAATAGATCAGGGGGAGGAGATAAAATATTTAGGCGTGGAAGTCGATCGTGACTTCATGTTCAGAGGCTTCATCTTAAAGAAGATTAAGCAAATGGCTGCCGGCGCACATTATCTAAAACACATCAGCAAAATTACAAAGGATAAAGCACTTCTCGATTCATTGGTATTGAGCAAATATAACTATGGCTGTATACTGTTAAACCATATGACAATCATGCAACAGGAGACGTTATAGGCTGTTCAATTGTTCGATACGATCACTATTTAGCAACTGTAAATACGAAACAGGTCAGTTAATGCACAAACACTCCATTCTGTCACCTTATTATATTTCTAAATATCAAAGTCTGATTTATCTGTACAACTGTCTTCACAGCACTGAAAATAACATTTGGTTGCAATACATTAACTTAAATAAAAGAGCAAACAAATGCATAAACGGTATACATATGAAAAACAAATTTTGGAAATCATCATTTACGTCAATANTACGAAGTGCTTCAACTTTAAGAAAATTTAAGAAATTACTTAAAAATAATTTATTGGAAGAACACAATAAATTGGGCTGCAGTAAAACATTGAATGTCTGGCGAAATTACCTTATAAATTGACTTTTTAAAATATGTATTGTAAATAGTATGTCTGATTTTAATTGTGTTTTTTTATATATATTTGTATAGTGGCTTGTCTGTATTATTTGTGAATTATTGTTTCTATATATTTTTTGCAAACTGTATATAATGTAAATATTTCAAATTTGTAAATAGGCACAAGACAATGTATATACATAAACAAATGAAATAAAGCTAATTAAGACTAATAGGTACCTTTTACCAAGCGTTTTGATATGATAAGAAATGATTTTTTAGTGTGAACGCAATTTCCAAAATTTATTTTAAAATATTTCATTACTACATATTTACTAATGCTTGGCTATTTAAATTATTAGATAATATACTATATTAGAAGTTCTAAAGGCTTTATAAATATTACGTGCAATGCATTTAAACACAAGTATTATCAATTAGATTATATAAAATATTTTACTACAAAAAATTCACTTTTAGAAGAACTGCTCATCTTTCCCGTAATGCATATTTGTTTTACAAAAATTGCTACGTACTTTCTAGTCATACAGCTCGTGAGGTACTTGTATGTTGTTTTTCGATTTTAATGTCCATTCAAATAATTCAAATTCATGTTGTTAGATTTGATCTTGTAATGCCTTTCAGCTCAGTATTAAATCATGCTCAAAACCTTCATGTGCCATCAGTCCATTTGGCCCTATTCCATTTCTGCGATATTTCATATGTTTCATGCGGTGAAGTATGGGGCATTGTGCTCACATAGCAGTGTGTCCATTAACATTTACCACACTAGAATTTAGAAGAATGGCTGCAATAATAACAATTTTAAGTCCATGATAACTTTAAATGATGAAGAATTTCAGAATTTAAGTGTCTAATACGATATTTATGTATTCTAATTCCGAACACTGGTATTTTGACAATATAAACCATGACTTGGGGACTTTCAAACTACAGTAACTTTGATAAATTTTCTGTTTCGATTAATTATGTTATGTGTTCTCCTTGTAATATTATAAGATTTTTTCATTGTACATAAATTTTAAAGATAACCTATTGTTAAATGCATCACGTTTTGTTTTTACAAAAATTGAATATATAGTATTTTTGTTGCAAAATGTTATCCCGAAAATTGATAAAATCACTGCATAAGGTTGTTCAATGCTATTGAAAAGGTTCTTCTGGTAAGTGAAAATGAAAATCCTTATATGACAAATATTTTAAAATCTCTCCCATTGGAATTTAGTCTTTCCAAATTGTACAATTCAAAGACTAGCCTCATTGTATCTACATTTACCGTTATTTTGTTAACTTTTATAGTTATTAAAGTGAAATAATTACGAAATTCAAATCAAAACGAATTAAATTTACAGAATATTTTTATAATTTGCGTCACATTGCTTAACTAATTATATTACATCTGCAAATGAGATAGCAAGATTTATTACCTTTAACCTCTCTGTTTACAACACTTTAATTCATAAACAATAAGGAATGTCTGCTCGAATAAGTTGCTGTAATCAATATTTTCTGTCAAAGAACATGTTTAGTAGACTAAGTATTGATTAACTTTTAAACGTAAGCTTTGTATGGATTTTCTACTTTTCTTAACGGAAATACTTACGATCAAACGAGACGTCAATTCTTTTATTTCCATATTTCCATAAAACATATATTTGATTAGAGTTTATCGAATTTTTATTGACGTACAAATTTGGAACGTTCTTACAAAACAAAGTGCAATGATCTAAATGAAAATGTTGTAAGACACGTGTTATTAATTTAGGTTTAACAAGTTGACACCAACTAAGTCAATTATCTTGGTAGATCCTGGTGATTAATGCATCTTAATTATAATAATAATAATCACAAGCCAATTTCAATATAATGTAAAATTTCATTGCTAAAAATTGATTATTCTCAATGACGAGAAATTTTTTTAAGTTTTTAATGATTTTCCTAAAGAAATTTCAATGTTTGTAGCTCACGACAACTAAAAAAGATATCCCCCGATTTGAAAGCATTACAAGGTAGAGGAGGTTCTTTTCTTTTATTTACGCCTTAAAGCCGCGTCCGGTTACGTTCCATTGAGGCGTTAATTTTCATAATGATTTAGTGTAAAAAAATACTAATTCGAAATCGCCATAAAGACAATATTGTGTATTTCTAATAAAATATAATGTAAAATAAATTTTAGCTTAGAAAAGATACAAATTTGCAATCGCTATATAGGCGAATTTGCTTGTGCAAAACCTTAGGTTACTGCCGCCATCGAACACGCCCTCTGACAACGCACAACGCGCCTCCTTGGATTTTGGGGTCTACTTCAGACCTGGAGATGATCCATTCGGGACAGTCCTGTCAGTAATAGATTTGTTGATTTATGATTGACTTTCAAGTAATTATAGGGTCAAAATGATTTTCATAATAATAATTCATGTCCAATTAATACCAGTAATATAGTAGGTATTTATCAAAGCCTGTGAAGAATCTACGGCGGTATTTCGGGGTTATTTCCCTCCGGGGAAATATAATTATCCCCAGAGCAACAGAATTAGTCAAATATGAAATGAAGTAGGCAACGCTAATGTAAGACTAGGATGCATTTAGAAATAAGTTCTGAACCATTTTTTGTCATTCTTTGACAGATGTGGTCAATTCCGTGACTGTAAGCATTGAAGACCACGTTTTTCTCTGGAAATTTGTTCAGTTCAGCATTTAATTTCGGCTTCAAATGAATTAGTAGCGAAAAAATACCTGTTATTGCGTAATTAGGGGAAACAATTCGTTGTTAGAAGTCTCTTAAAAAGCATTATATAGCTAGAAACAATGCAAGCAATTTTTAGTTTCATTTCAGAATTTGCAAAAAGTCATTTTGCAGTCTGTGTATATCGGTTTTATTGACTTTCAAAAACGTCTATGACATTTGTCCGATTATCAAAGTTCTTACAGGAGTAAGCAAATCGTTCTGCAAACAAATGCCACATACGGTAAGATATATTTGTTTTCCGAGCAAAACGAATTTCTCTAGAAGCCTTTTTGAAAATCGGTTGTACTTGAAGAACTATTTAATCAACTTATCATTAGTCTTGTAACATACCTAACTATAGTCTAGCAAATTTGAAAAATACAAGAAATGTTCTGACCAGTCTTCCAAAAATGGGTATACAGTGGGTTGAAATAGAAATGATTTAAATGTTCTTGCAAGTTTACATTAATCATAAATAGTGGAATTGAGTTTAATGAATTCAATGTACCTGTAAACAACATCACAGCCTAATTTATTTAACATGGGTACTGGCAGTAATAATTTTCAAGGCATTGAACTAATATCTAGATTTTTCCTTCATTGGACACATATTTTAATTTACATGTATATCCCTACAATTAAAAATTTCTATAAAATATTAAGCCATGAAAATACATCTGAGGATAGGCTCAAGTTGAAAGATATGCAGTCAATTCTTAGTGAGGTAACTCACGCAAAAGATCATCTATGAAAGATTCAACCCACTTAAGTACAATATCGAGAATGCCTTTGTCCGCAAAAAACTGGCCATGATAAGAAATCAATTTTGTTGCAAACGTGAATTACTCAACAAATAAAGAGTTTATTATTATTACATATGTACATGCTATTTGAATGTGTTTCTTTAACAATTTTAATTTATTTTAATTATTTTTTTGAAAATATGTGTTGTTTATTATTTCAAAATTGTTTAAACTTTCCTTCCAAATAAAATTAAGTTTTTCTGTAGGTTAAATATTTGTTACTTTCTTTATAAATTTTTTCTTCAGTTTGAGATAAATCAATCAAAAATTAATATAGCTACTCTTTTTTTAAATTTGAATTTTTTCAATAGACTTTTTAATTTTTTTTAATTTTTGCCGGTATTTGACCTGAACTACAGTTTAAAATGTTAAAATTCAGCTAAGGTAAATAAACTGATGAAAGCAGATAATTATAATTTCTCATTCCTTTGTTTATATTGCTGATTTCTTTCCCAGAAAATATTAATAAAGTAATTTAAGTGCCTTTGATCTTTCTTAATAAACATGTGGAATATAAGTAATGTATGACTTCATTTATTTGGAATAAATTGAACGTTTTCATCCCGCGTACCATATTCTTTATTATTTTGTTGCCATCTTTACAATTTTTGTTCATAAAAAGAAATCATACTTATATTTCTAATTTCAATTCATTCGCCAATGACGTTATCATTAATATTAAGCGTCGGTTTTTGTTTAATTAAAGTGGCTTTCTCAATATAAAATACAAAATTAAAATCACTTTTAATTATTCATTTTCCTAATGTATTTTTCAGAAAAGAAAAAAATAAATTGTGCCTAACTCTTTCAAATTTAAGATGTGTCATTATTTTTCAAGGTTCTGAGGAACAAGCCTCTCCCAGCCTAGATATGGTTAAAAATATATTCTCTTCAGTGTATATCGTTCAAAAATGTTAGTAATTACTAAGATGAGAGATATTGGGGGGGAAGTAATTTGGGCCTTTTGATTTATTAGTTTTTAACGTTTTAGCAAAATTCATGAAGTGAAACAGGTTTACATTTAAAAGATGAGTGATTCAAATTTACGTTAAGTTAATAATTTAATTTTCAAATTTTTTTAGAAGAATCTTCATTTTGAAATTTTCCAAGAATCGTAAAATATTCCTTTACAATATCTGAAACTTCAACGATTTCTTCAAGCATTAAATATGACTACTAGAGGTAGTCCAAAATTTATTTTTTCTAGCTTTAGTGTGGAATGGTAGACAAATGGTATAAAAATAATTCCAATAATGAAATTTCCCGCGGTGTGTTGAATTACGTCATGCCCTTTTTTCATTTAAATTTTACATAAGAAGGTTAAATAAGCAGTCTGCTATTATTACGGAAAATATAGAATTAATTTTCTAAATTGAAGTATAAACGTGGTCTCTAGAATGATATTTTCTAATAACAATATTAGTTACAGTAGTTAAAAGAAGTAACCGCGGTTTTGAATTGGAAAAAAACCGACGTCGAGCTAATTTTTTGGAAACCGCCGAGCACCATTTAAAAGCAATCTAAGCGTTATGTGAATGTTGAAATAGAAATATATTTTAGTAGTTTCCATAAGATAACACTTTTTTACAAAATTTTTTTTACCCCTTAATCAAAAGTGTCCTAAAAAGATTACCATTAGCTATCCTATTATGTGCATAAATATCTACCTTAAAGATTTTGTGGAGAATCTTGTAAATCATTGCAATTTTTGAAAGATATGATTCGATTTTGCAAAAGCTCAAATTAAGCTTTGATAGATAAGAAAATTTTCTAGAATCACACCTGCCTTAGAAATACCAAACTCACAAATTTGGTGGAACTGTTGTTAGGCTACTAAATAATTATTTTACAAAACTTCCTTCAACCACACATATTATTGATAGATTCATGGCTTACTGGGCTTAAAGTACTGTATTTTGATTTTATAGAAATTTTTACTCTAATAAAGTATATTACTTTTAATTCATTATCAAGATTAAAAATTACTGCAATGCTGAAAACATTGATAAAATAACATTATAGAGACACTCGAAAACATCCTAGACAAAAGATGTGCATGGTTTCTGATGCTCTTCAATTTCCAATTACTTGATAATTGTTCTTATGTTGTTCACACTTTGGTATTAATGGCCAATACTAGGACTTCTTCGTGGTTTGAAATTAAAGTTTTGATACTATCATCTTTCTAGAGCTTCATAACGCACTGGTGTTATATCAAAAAGCAAAAGAATACATATTGATGTTTCTAGGTAAAAGTAATCAGCGGAGAGGGCTATTAAACTCAAGAAGATATTGCAAAGCCAGCATCAAAGCACTAATACATTTTAAAATAGTAATCGATTTTATGCAATTACGCAACATTAAATATAAAAACGGGCATTTTTTATTGTTTACAAAATGGTTACATGGATAGAATTTCCAAAATGAAGAGGGCATGACGTTATTTAGGTTTAGTATTTTTCTGCGGCATTCTTTAAGTATATCTTACAATTTCTCCACTTTTAGAATCCCAAGCGTTTTCAAATTTTCTAAGGACATATTTTGGAATAGCCCTAATGATTACTTTCTTTTTTTTATTAGATTTATTCATGTATAACCTATGGTAGGGCCCGTGCCCGGTTATTCAACTAAACATGCTTGATGCAACAAGAAAACATTCAACTGTGCTATTAAAAAGAAACTATCATAGCCATCAATGAACTTTACATCAATAAAAAATTAGGTTTTTGGTTGAAATCATTAAGAAGTTTAATATTACAACTATAAAATAAAAAATATTAAGAAAATAAATATCCTCATCACTAAAATTCTATTTTGTATTGCGAGGTAAATAATCAATTTCATTCAATTAATATAGATATTTATTTGGTGAGCAACAAGAAAACCTTCAAGTGTGCTTTTGTACGTGCACACTTAAATGGTCATAAACAAGGGCCAATGAAGTAACAGTAAAAACCAAATTAAGCACTTTTGATAACATTGCCGAGAAGTTTAATTTTACAACTATAAAGTCATAGTTAAGTTCCGTTTCCAGTATATTTATCAACAGATTTTATCAATTCATTGACAAATCCTGCATCAAATCTCCCAACGATACTTGACAACACATCAAACTGTACTAAGATAAAATTTAAGAAAACACTGCACTGCTTGTATGACATTGTATAATAAATATATTACATTAATTCAAGTGTTACATTACAACTTACAATATTGTACAATCTCAGAAAAATCTATTTTTCTTAAATCAATTTCTTTTTGCGAAAATGAATAACTTCTTATTTTTTAAATATTATTTTTTTATTTGAAAACCTTTTTGAATTCAATAATTATATATAGGAATAATTTGAGAAATTGAATCTCAACGTAAAAAATTAGTAATATTAGTTTAGTACAATTATTTATTCATATTTATTCAACAATACATTTATACATTTAATTAAATCAGTAAAATCCGCATTTATTTGCAAATTGTTAACACATATATACAAGGAAATTTCGTTACATTTAATTAAATGATTTGCATAAATGAAATTGTGTGCCTGGTTTGAGAGATTGTGAGCATGGAATTTATACAACACTGGTAAAATCTTGCACTGCCACTACCACAAAGAAATGACTTTGCACTATGTGCATCATTAAAAGATATTTCTTTTAAAATTATAATTTTCTAGATAAATCTTTTATACATTAAACTAGAATTATGTTTTTGATAGGAAATTTATTTTTGAATTTTATTTTATATTTGCTTAACTTAGTGTTGCAATTGTTTGCATCAATGTATGCGCTTACTAGGGTTGGGGCACGATTTGATGGCTGTGGGTTGGGCTGGATCGGACCATATTCTCAAGCAAGACTATTTGTGAAGGCAATTCATGAAGAATATCTACTAATTTTATAATATTAGCTCATTGATTTGTTTAAAATATATCATGAATTTCTCAAGAAATAAAATGCCTTAGCTTAGTCTCCTTGAAAACTTTCTTATTACCTCTTCAATATATCAAGTGAAAATTCTAAGTATAGTTTATTGAGGAAACCTTAAAATTACTATGATTTTGTTAGGTTACGATGAGTTGGAACAGATTTTGAAAAATTCTGTTTGGATTGGGTTGAGTAGGGTTGTGTCAAAAAAATATGACCCTCTTGCAGATATAGTTTTAATACCTTAGCATAATATGTGCTCAAATGTTTACTAATCAATATTTTCTTTCTTAGATATTGACTTCCTTTCATAAAACAAAGTGCTATAAAAATTATTTTCAAGTATGCTAGCAAGTAGTACCACTAGAAAAATTCAATTCTCATAAATGTATTAAAACAGGAGCAACAATGTAGATTGCCCATGCGTAACCAAACCGTATTCATTTCAGAAGACTCGACATCTTTATCTCAGGAAGAAGTTGATTTTGATTAATATTAAGGTAAAACTCAATGCCCCAACACAACTTGCAACAGTTAATACAATAAACTTAGTTAAAGAGCGTTTTGATAATTTATTTTCAGATATATATATATATATATATATATATATAATAGACCTGAAAAACAAATTACAGAAAAGATAAAGCCTACTTTGAGTGACATTGACAGCATGAACTCTCTTCTTCATTAACGTACAAACGACAACTATTTCCAGTGGAAATACCTTCAATTTATGCACGAAATTGGTTGTCAATATATATTACCAAATTATTTGTAAAATCAAATGATATATTTTTTACTGCTTTGCAAAATTTTTTTTCAAATTTTTCAATCAATGCCCCGTGTCACAAAAATTAAAAATATTTTACAGTGAAGTTTTTTGAAATAAAAAAAGGTAGTTTCAAGTGTATCATACAAAAACTCAACTGACTGTTGTATGGAGATAAAGCATGGCCAATAACTATAACCCTAGTGGTTATTGGCCATTAAATGTTTTTAACGTGAAACAATTTAATGCAAAAATGTTGCTGTTATATCAAGTTGGACTCTCCTATAAAAGTAATTTTTAAGCAAAAAATACAGATAATTTTTTAAATTAAACATATTTTGTGTATGCAATTATTTACAGCTATGCACATTTTAATACAATAGTTATTTTTTAATGAATTTTATTTTTTGCTGGTAAAGTTATTAAATTTACTAAATATCATCGATATATTTTCTTATTTATACTTTTGAGCCAAATTCTTTTAAGGTTTTCATTTTGTGTCTTAACACTTAAATGACTACCCTCTTTGACTTCATATAAAGGAATTTTTACAATGTTAACTTGAGTAAAGAATTTTCTAATGATTATTTGTTACATTAAACTAATATTTCCTACAAATTGCTTAAATTTTCTATTCAATGAACTTTCCTTAGGATACATTAGATTACTTCTTCCTAAGTCTTTTTGCCTTATATAGATTTTAGTGGATTTGGAGAATTCTTCTTAATGTTTAGAGTAAAACTATTACAGTTTAGATTATCTTGATTTTGTATATTTAACCATGTATGTAATGTTAAATGTCAGTAAAAGAATTTAGCGCACTTTTTAAAAGGGATTCTTGTCTGAATTTGAAAGAGACATAAATCAAACGTCATTCTAATTATGTTATAAAAATTCATTTTACGATAGATTCAATTTACGGAAACCTTATGTCGGAACATTTATAATTATTTAAATACTTACATTTAAGGCCATAAAATATTTACAAAATGAAATTAAAAATCCTTCTAGCCATTTCTCATTAAATTAATAATTTATTTTGTTTAAACACATTTCATTAGATTCTGCTCCAATTCTCTCCAAAAAATAACAAGCAAAATTGAGTTAATTCCAACAGTGTTCCTTTGAAAGTATAGTATCCACGCTATATCTATTTTAAGTATAAATTTTCATGCTGCTTCAATTTTTTTACGAAGAGAAATTGTCAACAATCAATGCTTTTTTCCCATTAAATTCCCATACTATATGTAAATTATTGGCAGTAATATCTGTGATATCTTTTATTCTACTAACCTCATCTACAACTTTTATTATTTGGAATGATTTAGGAATTGAGATTAGAAATGAAAAATATTTAAAAAAAATAATGAAAAAACTAAAATGTTCCCATTTAAATAACAAAGAACAATTGGAAACCAAAACTTATGGAATTTTCATGGAGACACTTTACAATTTCAAATAGTGAATTTAACATACAGTGTGCGTGAAAATGTGTTTTTAACAGCGTATTACAAGAAAAAACTGGTTGCTCTATTAATGTTATAACCGTTTACTTGTTATTGTGATGCATCAAGAAAGAATTAAAACAATGTCTAATTAGATAAAAGATTTTAGGGTTGATTCTGGGGGGGGGGTTCTGAGGACTAAGTATATTATTGGTCTCAGTCCTAGTTTTTACCACTAGATTTGACTCCAGTCCTTTTTCTATTCAAACCCCATAGATAAAATGGTTGCATTGAGAACCATATCATAAAAATGTATAGTTTTGAATGTCTTAGAAGAACAGTTTTTTAGCAACAAAGAAATGTAATGGTTGCCACCAAAAATTTTTTCCTTTTATTCATTTCTACTACATAATATCGCACATTTCCTTATTAAATGGATCAGCTCGCAGCTTCTGAGTGCTCTGGTATGTATAGTTTCAAAAATGTTACTTTTAGTTAAGACTTAAGAGGTACTGTGAAAATTTTATTGGCTTAAAATGCTTATCAGGTTTATTTCTATTGTACATGTACGTCTACTTCCATAGATAAAGTGGATTTTAGTTTTCAAGTGCTATAGTCTGAGATAAGGACTGCGAGAAACCGAGCAAGATCCTTAATATGCCCCATTGATACTGATAAACGTTGTGAAAACAGCCAAAGCTCTTAGCCCCTGGAGAAATTAAATAGTAAAAACGTGCCAAGAATTTCCGGGAAACAGCTGGATTTTGTAAGAGCCACACAGTCCAACGGAAACGGCACGCAGATGAGCAGCACAGAAAAGCATTATAATGCTACATAGGATGCATGCCAGACTAGAGGGGTCATAGGAAGAAGATTTTGGAAGAGGGAAGAAACCATCAACAGGATTGGAGGTTACTGAGAAAAAATTTGCAGAACAGGTGAGTAAGTTGCAGCTAGGGCAGGTTACGGGGAAGAAGAAAGTTGAGCGAGCTAAGCAAGGGGAAGTAAAAGTGATGGAAGTAAAATTACATGTATTAGATAATACAAAATTGAGCATAGTGTCTGCCAGGTACAAGTAGAATCAAAAGAAGCAAGAGAGACAGTAAAATTCAACAAGTATTAGAAATAACAAAAGCAAAGTGCGTCATGGAGATTAATAATTGAATGCATGCAGACACAACCCTAGTAGCATTTAAGGCTGCATTTGCACTGCAAATGGCAACACTCATTTAAAGTTTTGAACAAGGATGCAAAGCGGCCTATGTGCAGCCAAATCTATATATTTGGTTTCAGAATTGTTGCTTACCAGCCATTATGCAACCAATTTATGCCTGAATAAATACTTTGTAATCTTTTAAATACTCGGCTGCTCTAACGCTGGTCTAAGGCTGCTATGTTGCTAGTAACAAAAAAAATCTCTCATTGCATGAACGAATATTCATTTCAATGCGTGATACCAAACAGAATAGACAATCAACGCATTCATTTTGCCATTCGAAAGAAGTATAGGATAAATAATAATAGAAAAACTATAAAGGATCTTCTGACACAAATGCTGCTGAATTCGATGTGGTATGTTGTTTTGTTCTTTATAAACGCTCAATAATTTATACTAAGTTAGTTATTAAACAACTTCAGTAAATATTTAAACTGAAAGTTAGCAATTGCCTAACAATTAAAAAAATTTTAAAAAGTTTTTTATATATTTCAACTATTAGGCTAACAAATTGGAAAACAACTTCTTTTTTGCTTATATTTCAAACACGGTTTTCAAGATATATTTATAAAATAATCGATTTGAAAATTGCGATAGTATGGTCCTTTTTTAAAACGGATGCTGTATAATGTGATAGAAATGCTTTATAATATATAATCAAACTTATCAAAACTCTTATTTGCCTGTTGTAGCTTTAAAGTACAAAACCCCTTTGTCAACATTTTCAAAAAATTTTCTGTCAGGCTATTAGAAAATTTGGAAAGCTTGGGTTTTGGACCCGCCTCACCTCACAACAATATGTAATTATTAGATTGATTTAGAAATTCTTAATAAATACAAAATACACATTTCAAGTTATTAATTTAATAATTATATATATGTATATATTATTTTTTCGTTCTACGTTTATATTTTTGGTTCGAAAATCATTTTTTGTTATTTGTTGAGATATTTGAGCAAACATAATCACTTGTTTTATCGATCAGTGATTAAAAATATAGGGTGATTCATCAAATAAAAATTTAGGTATATGCTTTTGTTTTTCCATCTAATTTTATACTTTAGTTGCTTTACTGTGTATTAATTCAAAAGTATCTCGACTTAACAAGAAGCCCAATCAAGAGAACAGACTAAATCAGTGGCGTACCCAGGGGGGACATGGTGGAATGTCCCCCCGTCAGGTTTCCAAATTTAATTTTGACTGAATAAATCAATAAATTTTTCGTAAAAAATTGAAAAATTTAAAATCTAGGATCGTGAAATGCATTTTTTAAGGAATAACAATGATGTCCCCCCGTCAGAAAATCCTTGGTACGCCCCTGGACTAAATGAAGGTAGAATTTTGAAATATTCACATATATTATATGTTATATTAGATCCAGCTCATAGTAAATTTTGGTACAAATTAAATAAAAATTTCGGTTTCGTATTAATCGCATAAGCACTACACTAAGAATTTGATTTGATAATTTGCATAATGTATTGATTAATATGTGCATATCTACTTTAGGCAGTCAACAATGCCAATTCAGTTCTGTTAAAATTCAAATTGCATTGTTGACCTTAATATAATAAATGGGGGGCTCAACCATTCCTGGAGAAGATTTTAGCACTTCCTGTAAATGATTGCATTTAGCTATCAAATAATATTGAATGTGCATTTTCACAAATGTTACAAATGAAGACAAAAATTTCTAAATTGTTTTATATTTGTGCATAGATTAACCTTAAATTGCTTAGAAGTCTTTTTAGCTTTTCGTTGGCTTCTTCTTAAAATTGTTAAACGCCTACATCTCACAAAATAATAAAATCTCAAAAATCAGATTGCATAATGTATATGAGGTGTGTCTCCTCTTTATATAAATGAAGCTGCTTATATTTTAATCTTTTGCTTAGAGTTTTATGGAAAACATAAAAATGACGCCATGGATAGTATTGTAATTTTAAGTGAGATAATGGAGAATATTGGCATAACTGGCAGCGATTTATCAATATGTTTAATCTCCAGATATTTTATTATTAACTGGGAATGACAGTAAACCACCTCTTCAAATATTGGAACCCCTGCTGAGTATAAGAGACAGGTATGGCTTACCGTCAAGCAGATTTGGAATTGGGCTGATTTTTTAGGCCCAAGCCCGGCCGGCCCAAATTATTTTTCTTTTAAGTTTTTAGAGGCCCATAATCACTACACTATGAATTTGATTGGATAATTTGCCTAATGTGTTTATTAATGTCTTGATTAGACGTCTTTGGAATCATGCAAAAATATTGCCATTGATAGCATTGTAACGTTAAAGTGAGATAAATGGCGATTGTTGGCAAAACTATACCTAATAACAATTTATCAACATTTTTAATCTCCAGATATTTTAATATTAACTGGGTATGGCAAAACTTAACTGCCAATTTTGCAATCTACTTGACATTTCTGAAATCGATTATTGCAATTAGTCTTTTACATGTAGGAGAAACAAGATCATTTATATTTTGCTACTCTTCTATCCAATTATTTCCATAAGAAAATGAAATTTGTGTATATTTTAATGTGCATTGAATTTTTTACACGTTTTTCAAAAAACTTAAACTTTTCAGTTGTTTTACAACATTGTACTAGTGTAAAATCCAACTACAACAATTAGTTTCTAATGGCATTATTAACAACAATAATTACTCTTATAGAGCCATTGAATGATTCTGAATTTAATAGCACCATTGGTTGTATATTTTTTACCATTGTTCGCAGCATAATGCAAAAGCTATTATAGCCCTGCAGAATAACTTTTAGGAAAAAACGCACTTCTGAATACTTCTTGATTATTAACATCCAACTAAAAAATTTGTTTTTTATTAAAAGTAAGCTTGGTCTAGGCTCCATGTTTGCAAATATTATGTTAGGATTTTCTGCTGTTCAAAATGACACGTAAGCAACTGGAGTTTCACTAAAAATGTTAACAAGTTTTTACACAAATTTCATCTAAAATGTTAATTTCTTTTATTAGATCAATGTATGAAATGAAAAAAAACTTTCCTGCATATCCAAACAATATATCTCTTAAAATAAGAGGCAATAATTTAGATAATGTTTGTATTCATCTTTAAATGTATGCTTGCAACAGGCGCTAAACATATTCAGGTAGTCTGAATACTAGAAGATAAAAAATATTGGTATTTAGAGTCATTATAATAATAATACTGTTTTTTGAAGTAATCATCTTTTACAAATTACATCAAAATACAGCAGCACAAAGCAAGAGGGAGTTTTCAGAAACGCTCTTTGCTTGTAGCAGACAAAATTTAGATGTTAGAAGTATTGCACCAGCCAACAATGCTGATTAAACGTAAAGAGAATGCTTTTGTCATTTGCAAAGTTTGTTTTCAAGTGAAATTTTTCCTGTGTTTCAAATGCTAATTAAAACAAGCCCGCCCCAAATTGCTATGCCGAAAATCCGGCCCAGTCCAATTCAAACTCTGCCGCCAGGGTATCATATATGTAACGTTTCATAACTTCTTCCTACCGCCACCACTAATTTAGTAATACAAGTATTACCACAACTAATTATTACCAGGATTGCAATCGTCATTTTTACCAGTTAGAGAATATATAAGGTGTTATATATTCAATTACTAAAATTCTCTGGCAAATTACATCAGAAAAAAGTAAGTGGGAGTTGTCAGAAATGCTCTTTGCGTGAAGCAGACAAAATTTAGAAGTTATGGGTATTTCATTAGCCAACAATGTTGGGCTGTTTAAATTTGAAGAGTATGTCTTATGTTATTTTCAAAGTTTTAGTTTTCAAATGAATTTTTTTTTCTATTTCAAATGACCATTGAAACATTAGGACCAAACAGAAATGGAATCGGATGCAGCATTTTAAGATCCGATCCTGATCCAATACGATCCGAATTTTTAAAAAAAATTTAGTTTTCAATCCGAAACGGATCCGAATTTAAATAGGTATTCTAACAATAAATAAACATAGACATAAAAAACATTTATGTTTTTTTAAATCCCAATAGAAAATTTTAAGTACTTCAACACTATCTTGAGATAAAAAAATGGACATACACTTACGAAATAGTGCATGCAAATCAATTTATTTGTAATCTTTGTAATATTTTATTTCCTAAAATTGTCATCAACTATAATCATACTATATATGTAGAGTTTAAATAGTTGAGTTTTTTATAGTATAAATTTCTTATGTCAAAATTAAAAATTAACCACTTTGCAATGTCACTATGAATTGATAAATTTACTTCAAAATTGCAGCTAAGGCGATGAAAAGCGATGAAAACAAGAATAGCACAAATATTGGCAAATTAAAGAACAACCTGAAAATTTATATTGCAAGGCATTAAAAAAATTGTTGTAGAGTGTATTAAAGAAAATTAATTTTTCAAAGAAAATTTGAGATTTAAATATACGTTTTGAATTTTAATGAAATTGGATTAAAAATTTTGAATTTTATAACAGCAACATTAAATAAATTAATACTCTATTAATATTATGCCGACTGTATGGTTTCATAAACATGTTTGTATTGTGATTATAATAATCACAAACCTTCTGAGTACTAAGTTGACCATGACATTGCAAGTTGCTTAGAGTGCATGTTGAAATAAGATTTTTTGATTGAAGAACATTCCAAATTATAATATATTTTTACATTTTGGCAGTATTTGCAAAAGCTAAATTATTCCAATCGCTTCTCTATGTTCTGTGCCTTAAATAAAAAGTTTGTGCAAACAAATGATTTTGGTTGCTTTACTATTCTTTACTATTTTATCATTCTGTGATGGCTGATATGAATCGCATTTTCAGATTTGAAGTATTCGTCACCAATTTTTGAAAGAATACCGCGGAACCTGTTGTATAAACAATGAAACTCAATTACAAAATTTCACTTAGATTGAGATTATTAACACACTTAAATTGGCATTCAATGTAAAAATGTGTGCAATGTATAAAATTTACAAATACACAATTTTAAAAAATTTTTGGATCTGAAACAGATCCGAAGCTTCTCAAAATGAAGATCCGAACCGATCCGAGATCAGATCCGATTCCATCTCTGGGACCAAGCCCAGCCTGGCCCGGCCCAGCGCACCCAACTTTAATCCAAACCCAATTCCAACTCTGGAGCAGACTATATGAGAAACAGTATGTATGTATGTATATGTATGTATGTCCGCTTTACTTCCTGTACAAAATAACAAAGTTGTTTGTAAAAAGGAACGTGACAATTACTATAGGAACTGCGGGCAGGTTCCGTATAATATATACGTACATGCCTTATATATAAACGATTTCTTGAAGTGCACCGACTGAACTTTTGGAAATGTTATCTTGCATCTTGACTTTGATGTTGAAAAAGGAATTGATATATGAAGCACGTGATCTCCGTTTTCTTTAATCTTTGTTACAGTTCTTATAAATTTCTTGGCGAAAGCACCATTAACTTCCTCTACCAGGATAATTTTCTCTATTTTTGTTATTTTTGAGAATATTCTAATTGGTTTCCGCAATTTCTTCACTTTCTAAAAGTCCTGGAACATATACCTCCGCTGCATACATATAGATGGGTAAAATATATGTTCGCAATACAAACATTTTCATGTCATCTTTCAGATAGTTAATGAAATAATTAAGTTTTTGTATTCTGAGGTACGTTACTTATAATTAACATGAGAACTCCAACGCAGAGAGCTGTCAATGTGGAGACCTAGATATTTAAATGTTTTTACATTTTCAATTTCATTTTTCCCAAAACGAATTTTCTCAGTAATTATTTTTTTAAGACACTCTTTCCTGATGTTCGGCTGCGCAATAATTAATTCCTTTGTTTTTGAAATATTCATTTTTAAGTTTCTGCTTTCCGAAGCTTCAATTGCCTTTTTTACTGTTATTTTGTATTCATTGAAGTCTTCCGTAGCACTTTCGCATCTGATTTTTCCAATTACTCTCATATCATCTGAGTATTTTGAAATATCAGCGATGTTCCTGTCAGCATCTAATTTTTCATTGGATATTTCGTTAGTTTGATCGGTGAATAGTATCCCACTCAAAGGTCCGCCTTTTGGAAGTCCAACAACTAATTTTACTTCTTCAGTGCATTTATCTTTGTCNTTCACTTTCTAAAAGTCCTGGAACATATACCTCCGCTGCATACATATAGATGGGTAAAATATATGTTCGCAATACAAACATTTTCATGTCATCTTTCAGATAGTTAATGAAATAATTAAGTTTTTGTATTCTGAGGTACGTTACTTATAATTAACATGCTTTTACCCAATCTGACAACCAAGGTGATGTTTTGCCTAACTTATTTATTGTCTTGTTTTGCAAAATTGTATTAAATGAACTGGAATAATCAAAAAACACCATTTCGAACAATTGACGTATCAGTTAGATTAAGACATGAATATATAAATTGCATTGTATATAGCAATATATCCACTGTTCCATTATTTTCTTTATATGCAAATTGATACGGATCTAAGGTATCTTTCATCTTTTGCATGTATACATCAACGACACATTTATCCATTACTCTAGCAATAACTGGAGTTACCGTAATCGGACGGAAAAATTTTAAATTTTCTGGAGTTATTTCAATAACACTTGCAGTTTTCGGCACTGCCGTCATTACTGCTTTCTTACACTTTTCGGGGTAAATTCTTCTTTCGAAACATTTATTAAAGATCTTCGTATATAGTACAGAGAGAATATCATTAAAGTTTCTATATACCCATGTAGGAATATCTGACAGACCTTTTGATTTATCGCATTTAATCTTTCTCAACATATCTATTTGCTCAACACTAACGGTTGGTGAATTTTCCTTGACAACTTGGATTTCCAGCTGTACTTCATTTCCTTTTCTCCATTAAACCTAGTAAAATGTGTATTTAGAAGGTGTGCTGTTGATTCAGTCATCCTAATTTTTTCTTGTTTCGGTTTCAACTTATTATTTATTGTATCATAAATATTTTCTCTGTTCATTGCCTCGATTTTCCTTCTTCGATTGAGTTTGACTCGTTTAGAAATTTGTCGCTGTAAAAAATTTCTCTGCTTTTGATTACCAATGTTCAATGCTATCTTCTTTGCTACAGTATCAGTGAATCAATTTCATCATCTTTAACTGTGTCCGTTCTATATTGTGAGTAACAAGGTGTTCTACATTCAGAAAAAATTCCTAAAATCTTTTCTTCGATTTTTTGAACAACTTGGTTAAGATTGTTGTCCTCCAATATTAAATCCCAGTCTACCTTGCACAACTTTTCTCCTATTTTATCTTGGTCGAACGCGAATTGCGTTCCTCTATCCTTACATTTGTTTGCAAATTTTGTTTTATTGCTGATGCTTGGGATCCCCACTAAACTGAGGTGATACATGATATTGAGGGTTAGTTACGTAGATGATATCTAATTGTGATCTGTTAGGCAGAAATGTGTGTAGAATACGGTAGATCATCTGATAGCATGGTATATTTGAGCCTGAGTAGGCATCAGGGCTAGAACGAAGCGATAAGTGACATGAGCATAAGACACAGAGAGAGCCTTAGAAAATAAGAAGTTTAGGATACTGTGGGACCTCAATGTGCACACTAGCAAGGTGGCCAGACATAGCAGAGAAAGAAGAAGGAATGAGAATAGTTATAGCAGAACCAACGGAAAGGAATTAGAAAGCAAGGTGAAAGTTAAGATGAAAGAGCACAGGGGGATTGCAGGGAAATAGTGAAATTATTGAAGTTGAGCAACGTTGAAGTAGTTCCAGTAGAAGTTGAAGCACTGTGTAGATAGAAAAAAAGAAACAAGAGTTATTTGGAGGAGTTAGTACTACCAAAGTGGGAAAGAAGAACTGTTATTAACAGCTAGCGTCATTCGAAACTGATGAGCTCCCCAAGTTGAGAATAGATACAAATAAAACAGAAAATAAATGTTTCTGCAGTTTTGATTTACAAGCAGCGATTGATTTACAAGAACGAAACGGAAGAGAAATGATTCCAATTTCTATCCCACTTACGGCAAGTGCGCTTTAAGTCGTGGCATCACAACCAACTTCGCTAATTGCAAGTAAATCACTAATATAATGGGGAGCAGTTCCGTACGCAAGGGGTCATGGTGAAATGCCCCGTCAGGTTTTCAAAAGCGATTTTGACTGAATGAATCAAAAAATTTTCGGTAAGAAAAATTAAAAATCTAAGGTTATGAAATGCATTTTCTAGGGTCTATTTTCTCACTATTTTCAAACTTTTTCGATTTGGTCATGACTAAGATGTCGCCCGTCAGAAAATCCTGCGCACGCCCCTGATTGGGAGCCATATGATGGATTGCATTTCAAACTAATAGTGCTAACTTATATATAATTCAGGGACGTTGCCTAGTGATAGGTGTGATATTTTTTGTAAAAATCCATATTTTGCGATTGAGTACATCAGGTTTGGCAACAAGAAAGGCTTTAGAGGGGTAAAGATGTGTACAAACAAATGCATGTGTAGAACCTATCCAAACAAAGAAAGGAACACAAAATCTGGTCACAAATAAATGAACATTAAGAACATGTTATTAGATTTGGAAATATTGTTTATAAATAAATTTGAATGATAAAAGAATTTTAATCTAAAGACATTTGTTAGATAATATTTAAAAATATTTATTAATGAAAGTTTCGATGGCTGCATGCAAAAAACTTATGCTTGAAAAATGTTGGGTTTTGTTTTGTGTATGACATCGAGAGATTTCATCATTGAATTTTTTATTTACTTATTTTATTGAAAGTATTAAACCGCGATACTCACTAATGTATGATGAAATTCAAAATTATCAATATCAAGATATTTCTTCGTTTTTGTAGATAATTATCAGTGCTGCTTATATTTTGTAACAATGAAGTTTTTAATTGACTCCCTTTTATTCTTTCCCTCTGTTTAAATTAGTTGTTTCCTTATTGTTCCTTAGGGAAATACCCGAAAAAACAATATTCTTATAATTGTTCCTTTGCTCCTCCATCACTACAAAGTGTAGTTATAAGCTAATAATCTATATCTTTTGGCGATTTATGATTTTCCCACCTAGTATATGTTTTTTTACATCGATGTATTATGATTCGAAGCTGATGTCATTGCAATGCACATATTGATACGTCAGAAACGACATAAATGTTTTTTCATAATGAACATCAAACATATACAGTTTAGATCAAAATTAACTACCCACTTTTAAAAGGTAAATAACTTATCATTTGAACTAGCTTGCGTAAAATCGTAACCTAACCCCCGTCGCGCATTCATTAATAAAACGTTGCATTTTTGATATTTTTGGAATTTAAAATCTGACGTTTTTTGCTGATACCCCCGTCACACACTGCCATTAAGGCAACACCTTAACTTAAGCCTTAACGTCAGTGTGCGGCGGTATTTCTTAAGTTAGGGTTAAAATCGAGATGTACGTCTCGCTAAGTTAATGTGCGACGATGAAAAGAGGGTTGCACACTGCCGTACGTTAAGGTTTGTAAACAATCTCATAATTGCAAAAACACGACGTCTGCGTACTTTGAACGCCCAAATCATGGATCTCTTGTGCTATGCTACAGAGACCCAGGCAAAAATGTTTGAATTTGACAGGCATTTGTTAGTTTTGTTGATAAATAGTATTCACAATTATTTAATAAATTTAGTTCAAAAAATCTGTAGGTACATATAAAACCCTCATATCAAATTATATTTGAAAGTTAAATCTAAGCATAAAAAATATGTTTGTTCAGAACAAATACTAGTTAAATTTCATTTAGTAATTTTTACATATCATTTGAATCAATTACATTAAAAGTAGCTGGGCACATTCAAAAACATAATTTACAGATAGTCAAAAAACTTTCTAGGAAAATTATAAAATTTCTCAAAATTCAAATTTGAATCTCTGCATGTAGTTAGAATTGAAATCGAACCTAAACTGAAAAATTGTGGAACATATTTTCGGCAAAATATTTAATAACAGTCAGCCAGTTTTTACCGTTAAATTTGTAATTGCGGATTTAGAAACTTGCAAATTATGATACAGCTAAAATTGCACAACGCAAATCTCAAGCAGATATTTACATCGTATTTATTGCATATAAAAAGCATCAAAATTTTGTATCTTGATTTAAGATTTTTGTTTTTAACTATGTTTCTTGAAAAAATAAATTATTTTGATTTAATCCATATAGTTTAGAGGGTTTGACTTAGATTTTGCCCAAATGCTCAGAATTATTCAATATTGTGTTATTAAAATTTTTTGGACTTTCCTCTAGCTGGTACATAAAATGTCTATGGTTAGTGAATTTAGATTGAAATGTCAATTTGGTTGTTAATTAACAAATTTACACCTAAAAGAATTTCAATTACGAATATGAAACTCTGATATGGTTTAACATGCAATAAGCACACGAGTTAAGAACTGAATCTAATATATGCATTAATGTTCAATTTTTTACGCAATTTAACTCCAATAAATTCGTATACAAACAGAGGGTTCGGAAACATGTACATAATTTTTTTAATCATGTAAATTATTTTGCCATTCTATACATACGATATATATAATATATTGGTTAAAAATTTTTATTCATCAAAATTTTTACTGCATGAAATAAAGTCATTCTATTTAAACAAAATGGAAAACAGACTAATTTAATTTAACGCGAACTTATATTCTAAAACTTTACGTTTTAAAACAATATTTGCACTTGTAGTGTGAATGAAACCAATGAAATAGTGTTATAATATACCCTAGTAAATACGTTTGGAAAATTTGGCAAATATTTGCCAAATATTTGGATAAAAATGCATAATTTTTGTAAATGGAAATATTCCAAATATTTGGCAAATGTTTGCCAAATAATTGCCAAATTTTCCAAATTTGTACAATTTGTACATTCATTAATTTACAGCTTATTTGAATAAATAAAAGTGCTCGTAATGTATAATAAACTATTTCAAACAGTTTTGAAACCAATATAACGAAAATTTCAACTTTTTATTGACTACTATTTTAAACCATTAAAATATTTATATATCTAAGAATAATTTATGCAACATTTAAATACGCAATTAGTACTAGTTGTGGACTAGCGTTATCACCTGTGTTCATTTACTTTTTTATGTTCATAGCAGAAATAATTTTTAAATCTACCATACTTATAGATGTTTAAATTATAATTCATAATTGTCATAATGTTGAGCGAATTGTTATGAAATATAACCAAGTTTATTTGTAATATAATCAATGTTGGCTTAGTTTGAAATAATGATGTTGACTGACATGCCAATGCATAAATGTAATTGGTTGGCAGTTGATTGCTGTAGTTTAGCTCATGACTTGTTGGTCTTGGGTCTCTAAATCTCTGTATACACACAAATGTATACTTTATATGCAGTTTAATCAACTGCTGTTATAAATAAGTAACTGACAAAATTTTAATGCTTTGAATGAATGTATCAGTGTAATTATTTAATATATTTAATGTACTCTAAAAATTAACTTAGCCCAAAATTTGGAAAGTTTGCCAAATAATTGGAATGTTTGCCAATTATTTGCCAAATAATTGGAAAGTTTGCATAATTTTTGGAAAATTTGCCAAATATTTGGAATCCATTTGCAAATCTTATCCAAATATTTGGCACTAAATTGCCAAATTTTCCAAACTGATTTACTAGGTTAACCAATGAAATCATTGGTTTCCTATAAACAAATTGTTTTTGTAAACCCGGGCATATTTAATTGACGCTACTCAATTACGTCATCTGATTGACATGCTAATTTCCACCGTTTGTTTATGGGAATTTACTAGGCCTGAAACACACGATGATTTTTTCCGTGCGGAATTCCTGAGATAATTGGTGGTGATTACGAAAAATTTGCAAACAAACGATGATTATTTACCTGCGCATAAAATTTATTAGCGAACAAACAGTGAATGTTTTATCTCGGGAATCCCGCGCAGTAAAAATCATCGTGTGTTTCAGGCCTTAACGGATATTCTATTTAAATATTGTCGAAATCAATCATCAAAAAACCTTAACTTAACGAAACCGTCGAATACTGCCGTTACGGTAAACTTAACTCTAGAAATAACGTTAAGGTTCGCGTTGCGGTTAGCCTTAACTTAAGAAATTCCGTGCACACTGCCGTTAAGGCTTAAGTTAAGATTACCTTAACACTAGAAGAGCGGATTCGTCATTTGACGCATTTTTTCTATTTATTCATTAATTACTTTTTTTGTATAATGTTCTTCTTCCATGACTTTTATTTTTTTAATATAATATTTATATTTTGAAATTTTTCAAAAAATTGATTCAACCAAAAAAGAAATATGGCGAAAACTACTAGAAAAGCCGTTTGCGTCAATTGACGCATTGTAATAGAAATTCCAACAATCATAATTCTTTTAATGTTATGTTAGTGTACATGTGATTCAATTACTATTGCTAAATGTCATAGGCAAGAAAGCAATATATTATTGAAAATACAGAAGTTAAATGCAATGAAATTTTGCAAATGAGAATTTATAGACGTGCACATTTGGTACAAATGTTAGCAATGCATTTTCCACTGGCTGGAGGTTCACAAATTGAGCATTTAGTAATAGCCCGGTTTCTAGTACAATATGGCTTTTGATTGAACAATTGATTCTTCGTTCAAGTGGTGCAAAAGTTCGGTGAAGTGGAGCAACTTGTGGTAAGGTTGTTGAATTATTTTGGGACTTTTTTTTTGCTGCCCCTCCCCCGCACTAACATTATTTTCATAGAACATGGAGTGCTTGCATTGAAAGCAGGAAACAAGATTAGTGACTTTGGTTTAGGTCTATCAAATATTAATTTAGGTTTATAGGTTTAGGAAATGTGTATTTCTGACTTTGGTTTAGGGTTTTGCTCTATAAAAAGGTCTTAGATTAGAAATTTAAGTTTTAGTTTAGGAGACATGAATTTTTTATTTTGGTTTAAGGTTTAGGTCTATAAAAAATAATAATTTGTTAACGTCATGGTTGAAATTAGGTGAAGAATAGATCCTGAAATGTGAAGAATAATCTAGTGGAATGAAGAACTATCCGGGAAATCAGGAAAAAATGAAGAACTGACCGGGATTAGGGTTGCCTAAATATATGTCTTATGCAAACATTCCATGTTCTATGAAAATAATGTTAGTGCAGGGAGGAGCGGGGCTAAAAAGATCCTTATTTTGTAGTAAATCACGACGCAGTTTCATCAAGAAAGTTCTACGAAGGAGATTGGCACCAGGTGCCTTTTTATTTAAAATGTAGGCGTTAAACCAAGCCAAGTCGAGTAAATTATAAAAACCTGCCAGAGGCCACCGGCTTTAGTTGAATAGATTGACACGTGGAATCAAGCATGACGATGACAAATTTATTTTCGTTATAGAACAATAATGGCTCTGGTTTTCTCTTTCCATATGACTGTGCTCTATTACCTCTGTGCTGGGTACTGAGATGGTAGACAGACTTATTTCTTTTCGCCTGGTATTGTGTCAAATGGATGCTTCCAGATTGATAAAAATTGCTTTCATATAGACTCATCTTCTTCGGAGGAGGTAACTCGCGTCTGTTTGGTATCACAATACTAACTAATATTGTTTTCTGTAGAAGTAATCTTTCTGTCAAGTCCTTGTTAGTGAAGAAGTTATCACAGGTGATATTATAACCTTTTCCATATAAAGGTTCTGTCAAAGTCATAACCGCATGAGTGCCTAAAGCAAACTGACGATTCTCGTCTGCTCCGACATATGGAATAATATTGTAGCAGAACTTGTTATAATTGCACATAATTATGATTTTTAACGGTTAAAATACGGAGTTAGCTGTGTAGTAAGTAAAGTTAACCCAAGCCGTGTTGAATTTCGTATATTAATTTGTGGATGTGCATCAAACTAGTGAAAATAAAATTATTGTGTCAATTGAAACCATCCGCGCATCTAGGTAGTGAAAATGTACAACACTTCTAGTGTTAACGGCAGTGTGCTACGGGATTAGCTGAACCTTAACTTAGCAATTAACAGCAGTGTGCGACGGGGGTAACCCTCCAAATGCAATTACAAATTTAACGGTAAAAACCGGCGGGCAGTTATTAAATATTTTGCTGACAATATATTCCCCACTTTTTAGTATAGGGTCGATTCTAATTCTAACCTACATGCAGAGATTCAAATTTGAATATGAAAAAGTTCAATAATTTTGAGAAATTTTATAATTTTCCTAGAAAGTTTTTTGACTACCTGTAAATTATTTGTATGTTTTCGAATGTGCCCAGCCAGTGGCGTACCCAGGGGGGGACATGGTGGAATGTCCCCCGTCAGGTTTCCAAATCTTTTTTGACTGGATAAATCAAAAAATTTTTCCGTAAAAAATTGGGTAATGATGATGATGCCCCCCGTCAGAAAATACTGCACCCTGTGCCCAGCTACTTTTAGTATGTAAAAATTACTAAATTTAATCTAACTAGTATTTGTTCTGAACAAACATATTTTATGTATAAATTTAACAATCAAATATAATTTGATTTGAAGGTTTTATGTGTACCTACAGAAATATTTGAAGAATCTCAAATTCCCAACATCCTCGCGACTCCAGCATTATGGCTACTCAGCATCTTGTTAACACACAATTCCATAAAATCCCCCGATCAGCAAATGAGATCTGGTAGACTTCCTCACACTGAGCTTACTCACAGTTGTTTATTACGCATCGCACTGCAGTTGTTATCCGTGCTCTACCATTACTATAACACTACTTCAGCCAATGCTACTATATATAATATATATATATATATATATATATATGTATATATTTATATATATATACGGACTTTGTATACAAAATATTAAAATATCTACAAGGCACTGGATACAAAAAAAATATATATGGGCGCAGGATACTATGGCAACCGCACTGGATACTGGTCCAAATAATTTTTTTTTGAAAAAACTTCAAACTCATATATAAGAAATTAGGACCATTTTCGAAATGCGCAATGTAAACATTTTTGGATAAAATGAATTATTCTGGCTTTCCATCAAAGAAAGCGCTGGATACAAATCCCATAGTATCTAGAGCCCATATATGTATATACATGTATATATATATATATATATATATATATCTGAATTCAGATTGAAATGAAATAAAAACATTCGCTTGTTAAGGAAATATACCCGCAATAAATTATTTCTTGATTCAAATTAGACCCACTCTATTGGATAATTATTTTTGAAAGAAACAAAAAATAAAAATTTACATGCACATCAAATTTAAAAATTTGAAGAAGATATATTTTAACGAATGTATAAATTTTGCAAGATATATTAGTATTAAAGGCGATAGAATTCCACATCTTGGCTATGCTGATTTTCTTTATACAAATTTAGCAGTACTCGAAATATATACAGACCTGTGAAAACGTTTGGAAATATTTTCAAAAAATAATAACATTTAAACTTTTTTTTTGTTTGCTCATGATTAACTCAACATCTTGTCAAACAGTGGAAATGATCAGAGATTGGGATCTCAAATTGGATTTGGTTTTCTAGAGGGTTGATTGGACAGTTCCCTGCATCTGAAACAGACTTGCCAATGGCTTGTTTCATTACAATAAGTTTGTACACTCGTCAATACCATTTTTAAAATAGAAATGATTGAATTAGTGTCTCCACTTGCTATCTTAAACTGTAAGTGAAGAGAGTTTTTTCGATAATACTTTTTTCAAAGTTATTTGTACATTTAAAATCAGCTTTTCATTGATACATGTATATTACTGCAATTATGACAATGCAAAGAAATTAGTACAAGCAGTTTTAGTTTACCCGCCTTTTTTCGGTTTTAATACCTAAATTCTATATTTTGTATTAAGTAAATCTGCAGTATGTCATTCTTAGCAGCACATTATTCTGAAACCATCTGTACGAAGCACAAAAACAGCGTTTGTTGAAGTTGACTATAATCCATAATTATAAAATATGCGCCAAGATTAGTCTTTTAAGTACCATTTTTCCACAAATGCGTTTACGAAGGTTGCTATTTGAAGCAGACAAATATAGAGAGTAAAATGGTGTAAGTTTTAATGACCAAAATTATATCAAGGCCACAAGAGTTCTAGAACCCTCTTATACAGAAGATTTGAATTACATTACGTGGGATATATGCTGTATATATATATATATATATATATATATATATGAGAGAGAGAAA
>CABFPE010000331.1:589545-628979 GCA_900660155.1 Hofstenia miamia | reverse complement strand
TGCTATGATTTCTTATCTATTATTTTCATTCCAATTATTGCCAAAAAGCGAAATTAGCAATGAGAAATATAGCAATTTTGAATGAAATTTTCTATTAAATTATATTTTGCAAAATGTGAAAATAATTTGGACACGGTTTCTGTATTTTTTACCTGTAGTGAAATATGGTGAATTACATAGCAATGCTAAAAAACAATAGAAAATAATGTATTAAATTTAAATTACGGCAAGTTACAAAATGTAACTAAAGGTATTTTGTGGACGCACAGTATTAATACGGCATGATCCTAAGTCCTGTTCTCTTCTGCTAACAGAAGTTGAAGTCGGAGCCGCGGTGGGCTGGGGCTCGACTGAGCTATTGGAAAAAAGGGGCTGAAATTGAAAAAAATAAACTATTACACAACAGTTGTTGTGAATATTTTACAATTTCTTAAACAACGTTTTGAAATTGTACATCAGTATTATCTATTTTTGAAAAATTTAATCTAGAATTTTCAACTTCAGTGAGCACATTTTCTTAAAAGTTGAGTTGGGCATGATTCAAGCTTGAAGAATTAGACCTAACTTTTTGGTTGGAATAACTAAGAATTAAGAAAGTAAGAATTTTTTAAAGATCATCCTACCACAAAAAATGGAAATTTCTCCTATTGAGATTAGGATCAGTCTGTGTTCGAAATCATCCTCACCTACTGAAACACGGAGCAGATATGTGTGTTAGCCAATCTTAGTAATGGTTGAATAGCTGTAGGGAAAAATAATTCAGTTTTAGTAATTTTTAACAAACATTCATAGCATGTTGGTTACGTTTGCTATGTTAAAATTTAATTATAAAAATGACATTTAAAAGTAGATATATGAAATAGTAAACCTTAAATTGAATAGTTGAATTTCGTTAATATCAACCTTTCTGTTTTGGGTAGGATGTCAAAAAATGTATACTATTTAATTTCCCTGACAAAGCTTTTTCCTTTGCTGTAGTCAAAATCTTCAGAATAATGAATTTATAAACTACTTTGCATGTAAGAATATCTATGAAAATATGCCAATATATATAATCTAAAGAATAGTTCCCCTCCTCAGAAAAAAAGCTGGGTGCGCCCCTGTTCACATACATATTTATATTATATTTATTTTATTATCATTTTGTAAATAATGCAGCTGGTAATTGGTAGTTTTGTATTTGTTCTAAACAGTAATACATTTGCTTTGACTCTTATTATTATTATTATTATTATTATTATTATTATGAATGCAGGTTAAGGGGTTTCATGGTTGACAAAGAAAAGCAGGCATATGCTGAATGCAGAGATTCTGATGCTAAATGGAAATACATTAAACACTTAGCAAAAAATACCATCAAATCCAGTAACATACAATCAATTAGGAATGGTAACCAGATAATAATAAACAAAAAACAAATTGTGGAGTTTTTGAATAAGGTTTTTATAAACATGGAAAATTTTGTTCTTCATAGAAATACAACGCTGACTCGTTCTCATAGATTGTGTGACAGTAAGCCTTTCCATTTCTCCTGCACTTCACTATACAAAATAAGACGGGCAATTAATAGCTTGAAAAACAAGTCGGCTGGTTCATAAGGTGTTCCAATTAACATTATTAAAAAACTTGATGACTGTATCCTCAGACACTTCCAGTCCATTGTAAATGATGCCATTAGCAGCTTCGTTTTTCCAACTCCTTTAAAAAAAGTCAGACATTATTCCATATACAAAAGTGGAGACAAACAATTGCCATCAAACTACCGTCCTATTGCCATCACCAATCCCTTCGCCTTTTGAAAAGCTACTTTGTGGACAAATAGTTGAGTATATAGAAGACATTAATTTAATTTCTGACAATCAATTTGCATATAAGAAGTCATCTTCAAGTTCTCATTGTGTGTTGAGATTAACAGAGACCATACGATCAAACTTAAACTCTAACCTTTGTTCATGTATTGTCCTCCTTGACCTGAGCAAAGCCTTTGATAGCATATACCACATGTTGGTAATGCAAAAGTTATTACACAAGAAGAATTTTAGTGCTGATGCTATAAAATTGCTTGAGGATTTCGTTCAGAATAGATTGCAAAGCTAAGTTAAATAATACTTTCTCCAATTATGAAACTACCTTGAGAGGAGTGCATCAAGGGACTGTTTTCGGTCCGCTGTTATTTACATTGTATATCGATGACATACAATCAGTTGTGAAAAAATCTGAGCTAATTTTGTATGCCGATCATATTTGTATTATTTCTTCCGGCAACATACTTGCCAATGCAAAATTGCAGAGATATCATGGTAGAGTGACGGGATATCTCACTAATAATAATATAATTGAACCACATGCTCAAATTAATATTTTACAGGAAACTGTAGATAGTCAAACCAACATAAATTACCTAGGTGTGGATATTGATAATAAATTAGTTTTCACCAATTTTTTTCAGAATAAAATCAGTAAGATCTGCAAGGGAATCCGCTACTTGTACGCGATGAGGCATCTATCTGTACATGTTGAAGTTTTGCATGCCTTTGTACTGTCACACTTGAACTATTGTTCTTTTCTATTCATCAGTCTATCTACCCAACACAAAAAGAAACTGACTGAAGCAATCAATTGGGCGATTCGTACTATGTATAGTATCGCAAAATATGAATCAGTAAATTACATAATGAAACAATTCAACATTTTACCTCCATATGAAACTATAAAACTTCAATCTTTAAATCTATTCCATAAATTCATGTTTGATCATAAATCAATTAAGTTTCTAGACAGATTCACCAACAAGACCAACAGAGGTAATAAAACAGCATCAATACTCAAAAACAGCACAAAATTTTGGGACAGTTCCTATAGCTTAAATTTAAACAAATTGTGGAATGCCTTAGATTGTGATATAAAAAATCAATCAAAATTAAAATTATTCAACAAACTACTGAGAGAAAATCTGAGAAATGACGGTTTATTTGTAATGCAAATGATCTTATCTTACAATTTACATTAGATTTACATATTTTTTATTGTATTTGTTGACCATTTGTTTTTGTTCTTTTTATTCATATTTTTTCTGAATAGAATTGTTTCGTATTATTATTGTTGTTGTTGTTATTTTATGTATTGGGACATTTTCCTAGAGAAACATTCTCATAAATTTTCAACCCTTCTATGCGGATATTCGGGTGAATCATTTAATATTTTTAATAAAATATTCATCCTTTGCCTGTTTTTGATATTGGATAAGAATTCGCGTAAGATCATTTCTAATTCTAATCTTTTTGTTCTATCGGTCTAACGTTAAGATTATGAATCCCTCATTTCAATTTTGCTACATAATTTAGATGTGCTCTCACACTTGGCCTTTGCTAATTCTGGGAACAGGTTGTAGGAATTTTTGTTTTCAATCTACTTACTTGTTTTGTATTGTTTTTTACTTATAATCAAATTTTTATTCAACTTTTCTTTTAAAATTGTTTAGAGATTTTATATTATCTAACACGAATATGCTACATGCCTAGCAATCATTTGCTTCACTTGGCATTGAAAGTTAAAATTAAATATATGCCTTGTATATTTTGTAAACGAAATTTTACGAATTTGACAATTCATAAAAATAATTTATTTATTCTTTTAAAGTGATCTTCCCAACAATGATGTAGAGCACCCAATCCCAATTTCAAATTTTTGGTAAGAACCGGGCAAACGGCTTTCAGTTACTTAAAACCTTTGTATGGCTCATTAAAGACTCTAAATTCTAAAATTGACCACATTTTATTGTTCACTGACGATTAAGATTGTCATGTTATAGATTAGATCAATTCTCTAAAGTGGTATTTCCATCAACTTTTGACCATGACCACTCCGACTCCGGTCATCCTTGACTGTGACAGGTCTTGATTGGTCCGGTACCCAAGTTACCTTTATGTGGGTACCGGCTCTGACCGGTCCCCACATTATAGCGTATCGGTTTTGACCGCTTTACCCGATTTCACGGTATTTATAGGTTCAATACTCTTTTGACCTTTTGTGACCGGCATTGCTGTTTCGATTCGTTTTTGCATTACTTAATGTATTTGTGCAGTTGAAGGAACTTGTACTAAACGCATACGCACTTAACCCTTTACAGGCCAATGTTCCCTTTTTGGGAACATGTATACAACTTAGTATAAATCAAGTTTTATTCAAAAACCCAATTTCTGTTATTTGCAATGCATTAACAGGATTTCTGCTACGTAATACCTTGTGTTGAAAACTTCACGTGGATTTATATGGATTCTATCATATTTCAAGTTTCAGTAAATTTCGTGTTTTTTGATAAAGTAATTTAAAATCATCACTTCGAAAATTCTAAGAAAATAGTTGGGATAGAAAATATTTTTTCAAACATTGAGCAATCAAATAAAAGTCTAATATTTCTAAATATTTGAGTTTAAGTACGTGGAATTACTATAAATAAAACATGTTCCCAAAAAGAAAATGTTGGCCATTGTTGGTTTCAAAATGTACCGTATTTAGAGAAACTATTTATAACTACAATGTTAGAATATTTTTCAAAAAACAATTTTAATTTTTATTTTTTGACAATTTTTTTACAACTCATAAGGTTCTATACATTCTTACAAACAAAGATACTCGTGTTTGTGGCAGTGTGAGGGAAAGTTGAACTGGTTAACTCCCTCTGATATCAGACAAATACATTCAGTGAAAAGACAGAAGTTTACATGATTTTCTATCTGATGAGAGAGTTTTATGCCTCTACTGGAATGACAAGAATTATGTTGCTGTTGATAAGAACTATTATGGTGTGGCACCAATACATTATGCAGACAGGGATGTGAAAAATTTTGAAAAGACAGTCATCCCACAACCGCATATAAAAAGATGTACAATGGCGGCATGGAAAGAGTTGATGTATGCAATTGTTTGTTGTCAGCTTATAGGTCAAGGCTTTGCACGAAGTGGTGGTGGAGTTTATATTTCCATATCTTGCAACTGGCTGTGTTGCATCATTCAAATTCTACAATAATTTCAATTCACAGAATACGTCAAACCATATCCACCTCAAAAGGGAAGTAGCACAGACTCTTATCCAGTGTCAAAAAGAATGAACCAGACAAGGCACCATCTCGTGCCCTCCACTCAAGCGAGATGTATCCTCTCAGAGAAAAATACTTGTCTGCAATGTCAAAAATGCCAAAAGATTACCCAAAGCATGCACTTTCGTCTATCACAATAAATGAACGTGCTGTTTTTTGATTTTGTAAATATTTCATTTTTTTTTGGTTTTAGGAAATACAATGTATTCTTTCCAATTATCATCTATATTATTTCAAAATAATATCATAGTTTCATAAAACTGGAATATCAGAGATTGTTATATTTTCAATATTGTACACCAAATATGTAATTATTTAATTAAATTTAAGTGAAAAAACTATTGCCTTAATTAGTTTCATTTTTTATCAATCATTACTAGGTACTATTTTTATCAAAAACATCGACCAGAAGTTGTATTTATGAATTTAAAAAATCACCATAAATTTTAGTTCCCATTTTGGGAACATAAAAAAATCGTAGTTCAAATTAAAAATTTTGATCTTTGCTTCTAGATATCATCTAACTACACCAAATATAGCTGGAATTCTAAATTTCTTTAAGTTGGGACCATTCCTTCTTTTGCAGCATTTAAATATTTAAGTTGTCGGATTAACCCTAAATATCTCATTATTCATTTAAAGACACAAATAAAAAATTTTCAAGATAAATCACCCAATGCTTTTAGTGTTGTAAATTTTAATAACGTGTTTTGTTTGAATATTGGTAGTCCTATGTAAATAATTATTCCATGATAGATTTTAGTAATTAGTGGCACGCTGTGATTACTTCCAATCAGCGATGATAAGGATTTTAGGCATAAGTAATAAGCAGGGTTTAACGCCTAGGTCATCCTGAAATCAAAACAGTCCCGTCAAGGTAAAAATTCCGCCACCTGTAGTTAATTTATACGTGAAGTTTACTCTGAAAATTTAATCTAATAATGAATTATGGGTACTTGTATTTATTCAAAAAAAGATGACTTGACCCACGTCGGTATATTGCATTTGTAATATATTACCTTTTTCGCACAACCTACGCACAGTCTACGTAAACATAAGTAAAACTTTTGTAAATTTTAGTGTATTTAAAATCATATTTTAGTAAATATAATTATGGTAATTGTCACGTGCTTTCGCAGCTTGAGATTTGCGAAACTTCCAGATTAAATTAGTTGACGGGCATGACCAGAGACACATTTTAAAGTGCCCGGTTTTAATCGGTGAAGTAAAGTTAAGAGGGTGTTTTATGACTTTGCGGATGTGGTTTGGCTAAATATTTAAAATGATCTGGTAATTTTACGTTTATCAAATGAATTAATATTTCTAGAAACTAGCAATGCTAGTCTTTTTTGTGTGCTCTTTTTTTATGTACTTATACATGTATACTCATTGCAATTATAAGTTAATATACAGTTTTGCTTTTCCTTTGCAATTCGTATTAAATATGAGTAAACAGCTGCAGTAAAAGACAATGGATTAAGTGCAGAATGAAAAATTAGATGGAAAATAATTTGTACTCATGTCCACCTTTGATTCTGAATAATTTTATTATTAATTTTATTAAGTTAAACTGAAATGTTAAATTCACACTGTCCAATTTTTTTTAAGTAAAAAAAGCTTCTTGTTCCTCTACGCCTGCTATAGAGATCCGTAAAATATAGGAGCCATGGAACACTTGAATGCAAGGCATCAAGTGGATACGTTGGAACTCCGTAAGAATAAGTCTATGTCGGATCATAAACTACTTGTGAGACAGCAAAGCTCCCTCACAGGAAGGCACAGCAAACGCTAGCCAAGGCCTATCTCATAGGCAAAAAACAGAGAGTTTCCTCTCAGAATGATTGCCCTATGAGACGCATCTAATTGGTGCCAGTAGCAGTCTTGCTAACAGTGTTTCCACTGTGTCGCTGTCTGTCTCTATAACACTAGAACAGACCGTTACCACCCTCATATGCACAAAGTACATATGGTAGCAGCTTCTGTACCCTGGTTTTAACGTCTGATGTGGGTCCGGGACTCTGCACACCGACCGAGTGTTAACATTACCCAGGAACCACCGCGAGGAGGTACTCTTTGGGACGTTTTAGGCATAGATAGCCCTTATGGTTCCCATGTTAATAGTACTTCCACATAGGAAGAAATTAATTTCATTTAATAATCTGAGAAATATTATCTTCAATTTCGCGCGTATGAAATTTGCTATGCTAATACAATATTGGGATCAACCCTGTCAGGAAGCTTTTGTCTGACATTTCACTATTGCATATTATGTTGTTGATCACTTTAAGAACTTGCAAAGATTTTCCAAAATATTATTCCCGACCTCGATTTTTCAATAGAAAAATTGAAAGTGTCTATTACAAACACGTTTTACACCAAAATCTATTAATCTATAAAACCATCTACGATGATTTATTGCTGACTAAGCCTTTTTGTTTAAATCGTGCTATTTCACTTTGTTGTAAAGCATGTAATGAACTTGCAAGTTGAATTATCGCACAACACTTATTTTGAAACAAATCAATTTAGTTTTCCTTCGCTTAGTTCTCGGAAAGTCAATGTCATAGAAAACTTAGGTAGGCCAACGTGTGATTTTTAAAATCATACTAAATATCGAAAAGAAATATTTATAACACAATGAAACACACATTTATTCCAATAAAAAACATATATCAATAAAGCTGAATGCTCATATAAAGTAATAACATGGAGGACACATAGAATGATGCACTGGATTACTGATTGCAGTTCGAACATACAACTACAACTACTTCCGAGTGCTTTCCGCAGAGGTGTGTCACACACTTGGCATTTCTTGCTTGTGGGATTGCACGCACGTTGCATTTTTCATGAGGCTCTGCAAAAGGCACATCGTAGCTTTTGGTTCTCAGAAAGGGCGGGAGCATCTGGCCGTTGACCTCCAGCTGCAAGTTGAGGTCTAACATAATGCTCTATTTTTTCAAACAACTTTCTTTGCAATTCTCTATTCTGCAACAGCCTCTGTTTCATGTAAGGTGCTGCAAGTTCTATGACAAACTTGAGCAAAAACTTTCTGCGACGATGCTGCATCTGTTCAGGTGCGACAATATGTTTCATTTTACATGTTTGGAATGTCTTCAAAGGCTCTTCTGTACAAAATTCAATTTTGAAATTTTCAAGTTGTGCTATATTCTATCTAAGCCAACTTTATATATATATATATACCAGAATTGGAACTGGCCGGCCAGTGGTCTGGCCCAGCCGGTTTTTCGCCGGCCTAGAAAAATTATTAAGGCCGGCAAGAATATACCGGTCTAAACCGGCCGAAGCGAAAATAAAGACAAAGACCAATAAATGAATGTTGTAGGAAACGTTTCAAAAAGCATTTTGAAAAATGGAACACAAATACCGGCCAGGCAGACTAAGTCAATCATCGGCCACAGGCTGGGCCTAATTATTTCCGGCTGGTTCTAACTATGATATATATATATATATATATCTTGGTCTGGCTGAGATTAAGCCGATGGTATCGGCTTTGCTAAAAAGTGACATAAAATTCTACTTGAAGTTGATTTATTTAACATGTAATACAACAAAATAATGTCCAAATGTTATCAAACAAAATGTAATGTTATGGAGAAGTATGATAAGCTTCAAAGCAATCTGCATGTAACCCAACATTACATGTAGCACATTCATAAACTGTTCTCTTTCTACCAGCACCTGACTTTTTGCAGTGAACACAATCTCTCTCTGGTGTGTGCTTGGCATTTGATCCATGGACTCGTCTGATTAGATGCGTACCCAGTAAACGTACTGCAGTTGGCTTCTGAATTGCTGCTGTGGCGGAAGCACGTTTGGATCCTGAGGAGCCTGCTGAACGAATACCTTGAAGATTTCCACCAATCAATTGTTCTGCCAGTTTTGCACGAAAAGACATGTGTGTCATTTCTGTTAAAGTTCTTTGTTGGCACTCTCTCTTATGAAGTATGAATGCATTGGTTACTGCTGTGTCAAAAGCCCACCAAAAAATACTATGCCAATATTTATTGCTCTTCAATTTGGAATCATAGTTCAATCGTAATTGGTCAGCAACATCTACACCATTCATCCAGTTGTTGTAATCGTGGGTAACATTTGGACGTTGAATTGTTTTTGTCTCTTTTTTGTATTTTCCCTGGTTGTCTTTAACAAAAATTTCTTTAGGAACATCAACGAGAAAAGCAGAAGAATGAGCTGTTGAGAGAAAATGAACTGGCGAATTGTCAAAATAAGCAACAGCTAAAACACCGTTTTTGCACTTGAAATGTAAGGCCGCCTTCATTCTTTCCTGTTCAGCTTTTGTCTTTGGTTTTTTCATAAAAATAAAAGCTGGGAAACCACGATTTGGTCGACAAGTTCCAATGAACAGCTGTTCATCTTTCATAAAATTCTCAGCTAGACGAACACTAGTGTACAGGTTATCAGTTACAATAATGTGCCATTTCGTTTCCAATTGGGACACCAAATAGTAAACAGCATTAGCAACTTTGCCTTCTTGTGGTTGAATTTTCTGGATTGTTGTGTCAAAGCAAAACTGAAATGAATAAGTGTATCCATTAAGAGCATCGCAAAGTGAATACACCAAGAAACCATCTCCAGCTCGCTTGTACTTGATTCTGCTTTTGTGCCGGCACCGTCCTTGAAAAGAGATATCCATTTCATCTATTGATGAATGCCTTGAGGGATAATAAACCCGCTTGCAGTTGTAAAGGAGACCATCAGTCCAATGTCTAAATTTAGCTAAAGGATCTGTGGCAGTTTCCACTGATGAAAAATGCAAAAATCGCTTGATTTGTTCAAATCTTCGCAGGGACATTGTTGCAGGGATTTGCCTCATCTCAAAGCAATATTCAGTTGACCAGTAATTCGATACACGAGGATATGGATGGAGGCTGTTAAAAGTTGCTAGACCTAGCCAAGTTCTAAATTCTCGAGGTGTCAGAAAGTACCATTCTCGAGGGTTTTCATGAAGAGTTTTGGAATAGAATTTTGATGCATATGAATTAGTCTCTAAAACAACATTTTCAATCATGTCTTCTGTCACAAAGAGATTGAATAAGGAGATCGGAGATAAAATATCCTCATTACTAATGGTCATTTGTAATCCACACTGACCTTGGAAATTGGGAATTGTACGTTGAACAGGATCCATCCAATCGTCAAGAGTTACTGTTTGAAGTTCATCAATTTCATCATGTTGTAAATTTAGTAATTCATCAGCAGCTTCAATGTCACTGTCTGTAACTTCTGCCATTTCACAACACAAAAAGTTAAGAAAAGAAGTGTCTAGTATGTATTGTAGAGAGTTAGAGGGATACTCAATCGAACAATGGTTACACCAGTACAAGGAATATCACAAAATGAATAATGTAAGCCGATTGGATCGGCTTTTGCATATATAGTCCAATCAGAAAATGGGATTGTTCATCAAGCTGTAGGTATGCCTACAAATTACTCCTTTCCTAGACAGTAATCAATAGCTCTGAGACGCAGAAACTTTTGTACTACAAACTAGTTATAGCCGATTCTTTAGCGAAAAGCCGACCCCATCGGCTTTGCCAGACTAAGAGATATATATATATTCTGGGATAAATATTCACCTAAATAAACTACAGCTGTGATCATCTCAAAACACTTGGAATAAATTATCTAAGTATTTTACAGAAAAATCGTAAATTAAATTTGACTTACTACGCAATTTTGACTTCCTTCTACCTTCAAAGTGTTTAACTAAGAATACTGTCAATATTATAAAAACAAGGGTGGTCTTCAGAGATGTTTCGCTTAGACACATTTACATGCATGTGATAGTTATTATGCAATGGTAATAGCTGCAACATTTATTATCTAAATGGAAGAAAATTTTTAGGATATATGTCAATTTTGATTGATAATTTCATCTCGTTGATTTACCCTGANGTGTCAGAAAGTACCATTCTCGAGGGTTTTCATGAAGAGTTTTGTAATAGAATTTTGATGCATATGAATTAGTCTCTAAAGCAACATTTTCAATCATGTCTTCTGTCACAAAGAGATTGAATAAGGAGATCGGAGATAAAATATCCTCATTACTAATGGTCATTTGTAATCCACACTGACCTTGGAAATTGGGAATTGTACGTTGAACAGGATCCATCCAATCGTCAAGAGTTACTGTTTGAAGTTCATCAATTTCATCATGTTGTAAATTTAGTAATTCATCAGCAGCTTCAATGTCACTGTCTGTAACTTCTGCCATTTCACAACACAAAAAGTTAAGAAAAGAAGTGTCTAGTATGTATTGTAGAGAGTTAGAGGGATACTCAATCGAACAATGGTTACACCAGTACAAGGAATATCACAAAATGAATAATGTAAGCCGATTGGATCGGCTTTTGCATATATAGTCCAATCAGAAAATGGGATTGTTCATCAAGCTGTAGGTATGCCTACAAATTACTCCTTTCCTAGACAGTAATCAATAGCTCTGAGACGCAGAAACTTTTGTACTACAAACTAGTTATAGCCGATTCTTTAGCGAAAAGCTGACCCCATCGGCTTTGCCAGACTAAGAGATATATATATATTCTGGGATAAATATTCACCTAAATAAACTACAGCTGTGATCATCTCAAAACACTTGGAATAAATTATCTAAGTATTTTACAGAAAAATCGTAAATTAAATTTGACTTACTACGCAATTTTGACTTCCTTCTACCTTCAAAGTGTTTAACTAAGAATACTGTCAATATTATAAAAACAAGGGTGGTCTTCAGAGATGTTTCGCTTAGACACATTTACATGCATGTGATAGTTATTATGCAATGGTAATAGCTGCAACATTTATTATCTAAATGGAAGAAAATTTTTAGGATATATGTCAATTTTGATTGATAATTTCATCTCGTTGATTTACCCTGAAGTAGCATACACACCTACAACTTTCTGCGCAAACTTTCTGGATTTAACAATTGTCGTGTGTAAAGCGATTCCAACTTTATTATAAACTTTTAATTTATTCTTTACGATTTTCTCATTCCTGACAGAGAAACTATTTAACCGAGTATTATTATTTACATATTGGATAATAATTACACAGGGTGCTCTCAAAACGAAGTCTTTTTCTTTCAGGAAGCTTCATTGTATTGGTTGTAATCCATTTTACTGGTAGTATTAATTCATTAAAATGCACAAAGTTGTGTGTACGCAATTATTTTTGTTGTGAATTATAAATAATCCAAGTTTGTGCCCAAAATATCTTTATGTTGTGCACAAAGTTGTAAGTGTGTACGCTCCTTAAAAAACAGAAAAAATGGAATTTGGAAAACATTCATAAGAACAATTAATGATTAGTTCAATCAAAGGGCAATTCCAGATTAATGTATACTATTATGTTAAATTCAGTCTTTCAAACACTGTGCTCAAACGGTTTGAGATAATAAAAAAATTTAAAAACCTCGTGTAGTTTACAATGTGTTCTACCATTACCACACATTAAATTATTTTTGATAAAAAGTAATTCATTGTTATTATGGAGTAAAAGTAACAAATTTGTGTAGTTTCCCGTTTCAACACTTTGAATGACTATTTTTTACTCATTGATTATTTGGTGATACAACAAAAAAATTATATACTTTTTATATCATTCAAATGCGAAACAAATAATCTACAAGTCTATATAAAAATGAATTAGTGTAAATGTCAGTCTTAGCTAAAAACTTTGATAAAACACTTGTCCATTATATGAACTGTAGTAAGACCGACGTTTTAAAAGGGAGTCCCATGTTTTGGCGGAACAGTCTAATGTCAAATGTTGGGTACTTGTTTATTAATTGAGACATCATTCTTTTAGAATACGGTCAGAGAAATGTAGAAAAAAATATTTTCTGTCATTTATAGCCCTTTCAAACAATTAAATTATGTTTGTTTACCACAAAATGTAGTACGACCGACAGCTTTCTATTTTAAATAAAAAGATTATAGTACAGTTTTCTGTACTTTTAAAATTTAATAAGTGTACAACAAGGTGGTTCGTGATAATTATAAGAAAAATAATTAAATTCTGTTAAGACATGAAGCAGTGAGCGCTTACAAACACCACAACTTGTAGTAAGACCGACGAAGTAAAACCGACGTCGGTCTTACTACATTAAGCGTTTAGTGTCAAATATTTGTGAAAATAATCATTCATCTTCTTCGTGATATGCGGAAGATTAGTCCTTCATTTGGGCATACATGCATAGGTTAAGATTTTCCTAATCTTTCTTGTTTTCCGAAGCATTTATCGAATTTAAAATAGTATATTAATGAAATAGCAATTAATGGGTAAAATTCAATGTCATTATATTTTACCTTTAACACTTAATAATGCATCGTCGATCCTGTACGGTTGCATTGCATAAATTTTGATAATATGCATTGATATTTACTGAATCCAGATTAATTAGTGTAGAAAAAATGATAAATATTTTCAATAATTCATAANCTAATAAGTGTACAACAAGGTGGTTCGTGATAATTATAAGAAAAATAATTAAATTCTGTTAAGACATGAAGCAGTGAGCGCTTACAAACACCACAACTTGTAGTAAGACCGACGAAGTAAAACCGACGTCGGTCTTACTACATTAAGCGTTTAGTGTCAAATATTTGTGAAAATAATCATTCATCTTCTTCGTGATATGCGGAAGATTAGTCCTTCATTTGGGCATACATGCATAGGTTAAGATTTTCCTAATCTTTCTTGTTTTCCGAAGCATTTATCGAATTTAAAATAGTATATTAATGAAATAGCAATTAATGGGTAAAATTCAATGTCATTATATTTTATCTTAAACACTTAATAATGCGTCGTCGATCCTGTACGGTTGCATTGCATAAATTTTGATAATATGCATTGATATTTACTGAATCCAGATTAATTAGTGTAGAAAAAATGATAAATTTTTTCAATAATTCATAAATCATCGCAAAGTTTATTTTATTACCTACTTTTGAAGTAAGACCGACGCTATTCGAAATAAAAAGCTTTATATATGAAAATATATGCATTTCTCGTGCTTATCAGTAAAATATTCGTATTCTACACATAAAAATACACTTATATTACTGCATTTATTTAAATATATGTAAATTCTCAAATTTCCGCAATTTGCTGTACATTATTCTGGAATTGCCCCAAAATATTATGTGGTCAACTAGGAAGTTACGATTGAACTGTTTGCTCATTAACAAGAAAGTCTGTCAATTTGAATTATTTTAATCGACATCATCGCCTTAGTCATCTCTGATAGTGCTCGGAGGTTCCAAAAACTGAGCTCGGTTTCGCTTTTTTACACCTCAAAACCGCGGTTTCGGTTTCGGTATTTTTAGGTAATTACTAACGGTATTAGAAAAGGTCACTCAAGAAAAACGCATGCCTTTCTAAAGTATATTTTCATAACACTAAATTAAGCTGTTAATCAAGCAAACACAATTATACCTTATCTTGGTAAGCATTTTGGCGTTTGCTCCAAGAATTTCTTGGAAATAACATTTTAGGTGACTGCTTCTTTTAAACTCGGTTTTTATTTTTCTCTCTGTTCGGTTTTGAGTAAAAGTCGCGGTTTCGGTTTTTTTCGTTATGCCTTCGAGCCCTAATCTCTGTTTGTAATTGCAAAATATCAAATATTTTTAGAAGGGCGAACCAGACGTCAATAAGTTCAGTACGGTCAAAATGTATGGACCCCAAATGATAAAGTGTTTTGCACCCTGTGCACGAAAGAAATTTTTTATGCAAAGCCATATTGACACGAGTTCACAGCAAGGTTCACAAAGACAGCAAAACTAGCAAGTTTCTCCGAACAAAGATTTTGCTGAAAACGCAGTGAGGACATTTTGCAGCCAATATGCCATTGAGAATAGTTAGACATCCTACCATGGAAAGGTTAGTCCCAAATATGACATGGCCAGTGAGACAACCACCCGGTGCCAAGTTGAGGAATTGAAGAGAACGAAGGAACTCGTGTTGTGGATGTTCTGAAAGATAAAGAAGTCTTCATGGTAGTAAATGAACCTCAAATCAATGTTTGCAAGTAGTTTAACTTTTTTGATGTGATATTCCAGCTCCAGAGTATGTATTTGCGCTAGTGTGTGTAAAGCTAAATGGCCCGCCAAATCATACAATTGTTTCCCAGCCTTGAAAATAATTTAGAGTGCAAGGAACAATTTTCTTTTGCTATATTCTGGCGCTATTGGTAAATGTTTTAAGAACTTTTACTCGAGACTACTTCCTGTCACGTGCGTGGCGCATTTACTCCATAATTGTGCTAAGAAGATGAGGAGCAAATACAAGAGTTGATAAGCTGCTGGCAAATTTAAAGTCTGCAACGATGAAAAACGCCTCACACAGACATTTGTTTCATGAAATTGGTAGTCAATCTATTCAAGTGATTTTAAAACGGATTACATGGCTGAGAGCTGACATTGGATAATTTATTTATCAGAATCTGACGTATAGTGCTGTCGTTACCAGATGATGCAGAGATTAATAGATGATGTCAAAACAGCAGTCAGAAGCGTGGATCTAAAAATAGAATTCACGGACATTAACCGGTGTTATGGTTGACTTTTGGAAATAATTGACAAAGTAGAATCCCGCAAATATTCTCTGATTCAAGCATACAATGACTTGCATGTTTTGACTTCATAGAAGATCGATGTGCACTTCGGAATAATATCCAACGAATAATCGAGCAAAACCATTTGCTGAATATTGTAAATTTGCAAAATTACAATCCTTCACTGCTACAACATGTTTAGTTGAAAGAAGCCTCTTTTTCTGAACAAAATGTACAAAGAACTCAAATTTCTGCCTGAAAGTTTGGGGAAGCGCTTTATCTTCCATTTTAATCACTGTGCTGATAAATAGCAATAAATATAATTGATTTTCATCTTAATCACCAGTTCTTACACTAACGTCAAAATCAAGTTAAAACCGAAAAATCATTCGGTCTCAAAAAATCCTAATTTTAAGTCAAAGTTGGGTCGCCGTTTGTTATGAGTTTTAAGAAAAGTATTCTTTAGTAGTCTCGTTTAGACTGATGATGATGAGCTTAACTCGGTGAAGTATTCAATAGGGCACCATTTGTAAAATATATTTCTTTGTTGAAAGCTGATTGGTTACGTACCAAGTCGACCGCAAATCACAATTTATAAAAGTAAGCAAAATGATTGACAAGTTAGTGATTGACATGGCGTGATTCGGAAAGGCAATTAAATCAAGATAATTCGAATACTAAAGCGGAACTAGCGTAGATGTTCTAAATGCGGCTAGCCACATTGTTCGGTTTTTGCGGATTATCTAAGTTGTATAAACGGCCGTAATATTTCCAAGGCAACTGCTACATTTGCAGTAGCTTTCAATTTCATAGAAGTTTTGTTATTAAGTTTTATGGAAATCATAATAAATCATAAGACTTACAATATACGTCTGCGGACCAATTCATATTTTTATACAATATTGATATTTTCCACGTATACTCCTATAACATTCTCGTTAAGCATTTTTTCTTTATTTTTTACTGAAGCTTGATTCAATCAAAACATTGAAATATGTTTATTTCCAGATTCTCAGTTTAAAGTTATTCTATGATAGGAAATCATTAGTTGAAAATGGTCGCTTTTTCTTTCCAAACTGCTGTCAATATATGAATTTCATACTATGAATTTTGCTTCTAGTAATTAGGTTTTGCATACACATAATAGTTGCTATTATCTAGCTCCTTATAGCAGTTGATTTGCCCCAATCCTATTGAAATTTTTGAAACTTTAATGACAGTTTTTTCCAAATTCGATTTGTTCTGTGATCAGCATTAAATAGGACCCCTGGTTTTTAACCAAGTCTTATGTTTTGACTTAAATATCCTGATGTCTGCTCTATTGATCATTATTTTTTCTCTCTGCATGAATTTGATATGAAATTGAATTTTCTTTCGCATTTTAGTCCGATCACTGAGATGCATTCACATTCTGACGGAAGTAGTTGGATTTGGATTGTGTTTTTATTATTGGTGATTGCTTAAAAATTGTAGCTATTATGCCACTTTATCCAATTCTATCAAACCATTCTTTGTAAATTTGGAATGTGTTTTGAGTCAAACATATTTTACATTGATAGTCATTTGGGAATTAATTTCTTAATCCTCTAAATAATATCCAGGAAGTGTATTATTAATTTTCAATAGCAGTTTTCATTTCTTTATTCCCTTGTAATTTTTTAAGGATCACCGATATTACAAAATGGATTTCAGGAATAATTTTTTGAAATTATATCACAATTTTTACCAATGAACGTCTTAAAATAATGTAGTTCTATAAAATTGCTTGAATTCATGAATGTGGAAAAACAAATATAGTTAGCATCATTCTATCAAGATTGTCACTATTATTAGAAAGGTCGTTTTATCAAACTACTTATTTTTAAATAATTGCAAATTTATATGCACATTAAATTGGATTTTCTTCAAGAAACTTACAGTTGCTACTATCGTTCTTCCAAAGCTATTGTAATAATTAATTACGATGTTAATAATAATTGAAATGTTGCTGCTGTGTTGAAATGCTGTACAGACTGTACAGGACAAGGCACACACAAGGGAACGACTGCTAAGTATTGAGTCACAAGGCAATGCATGCTGAATAATAGAGGAATACTGAAAATTGCAACAGGCAAGAGAGCAATAAGACTAAGGAGGGCAGGACAGAAGAGGGAAACAGAAGCACTGATAATTGTAGCACAGGAGCAATTAGTCAGTACAAACTGAGTGAATAAGCAAAAAGACAGAAGAGCTAAGTAAGAGATCAATACAGGCTATCCAATAGAATGTTGGAAACAGTAGATCATCTGATTGTAGAGTGTGAAAAGTTGACCCATTTCTCTTTTTAAATAAAAAAGTTGTTCGTTTCGATTTAGTGCATTAATGATTTCAGATTTTCAATATTTTGGGTTTCGAAAGTTAAAGAGTAAATATTACAGATTGAACAATAATTATGAATATCTTGAAAACTAAAGTGAGGACTTTATGATAACCAATCTTAATTATTTACAGGGGAATATGACATTTCATTTCAAATTAATGACAAGGTAAGTACAGCTCTTGTCAATTTTTAAGGTTTTCATATTAAAATATTATCCTCTACCTATAAATCGGCTTTGCAGTAGTCTAAATTCACACAATTAATATTTTTACTAGTTCAAGTGTTGAAGATATTTTCTTAGTTTACACTAATTTTTAGAGTAGATTGGGCACTTTTAAATAATTTGGAGGCATGATAGTTCATTGTAAATTCTCAAAAATAACTAAGACAAGATTTTAAACTGCTTTATTAAATTTACTAATTGGAATTACTTAGAAGTTGATGATTATAAAATAATTGTTTTTTCTAGATTGAATATTTTACTTAAACAGAGTTGATGTGGTGTGTAATATCTTTACTTTTTGAATTATTTATATAATACTTAATTACATCATGCATTTCTAGGAATACTAATTGTTAAACAACAGGCTTTTGAGAAAAATGTTTATGACCGTAATAAATTAAATAGTGACCTACAAATTTCAGAGTAGTAAATGTTTGAAAAGTTGTGATTTTTGTATTGAGATATACAGAAATGCATATAATTAAAAATTTCTAAAACCTCTCTAATTGTTAGATAATAAATGACAATATATTCTAAATTCATCACCTACAATAAGTTTACAAAAAATTGCAATATCTGCGCAATAGGTAATATTTTAATAAAAAATTCCATATAAACACGCAATAAAAGCAGGCAGTATGCAATTCAGAATATAAAGTTGCTAACCGATATAACACCAAACTACATAGAAGAGTGAACTAAATTTGATGGCTAAACAGTTTTTGCTGTAAAACCAAAAAAAGTGAAAGCAATGAAATATGCTCACAAGGTGTTTTTCCATTAGAGGGCAGACACATTTCTCCTCACATTTGGAAATGACTGAATTCATTAGAATTCATTCCTAGTTTATAAAATATAATAATCTTGCAATAAGTTTCTGCAAAAATTGGAAGACTATGTCACGGTTGAAACACGAAACTATGTATAAAAAAGATTGATTAAAAATGGGTGGAAAAGTCTCTTTAAGAAAATTCCACAACTTTTTGAATAATGATAAGAAGTTTAATATGGGGGTGTGATCCCCAAAATGAGTAGGTTAACTATAGTTGTAATCTACATTGCATGCTTTATATTTAGATATTAATACAGTTTTTGCTAATAGAAAATTGTCATCATTTGGCATTTTTCAGATCGTTTCCAATGTATACCAATAAATGCTCTCAATGATTTTGGTTTCTCATTACTACAGACATTCCACAATGATGTGCATTTTTATTTTATAAATAAACTTAAAACCATTTGAGCACATAAAAATCGTATCAATTTAGCAAATTTTTAAGTAGTTCTAAAGTATTTGTTAGTGCATAGTGCTACTAATGATTTTCGCAAATATGATAAGGTTAGTTAAGTGGGCTGATACCAGCAAAGTTAATGGAGAAATGTTTTAACTCTTTAGCATCCCGAGGAACAGAAAAGGCCATTGATATTAAACCACATTACTCTAATTTAATGAAAAGCTTGGTGATAATAGAAAGGTATATTGACAAGAAATACACTAACTTATTCCTTTTTCTACGAATAGACAAAAGATATGTGTTATATGCTAAAAAAATACGGTTACCAAATTAGGCATGTTGTTTTCCTATAAGAAAATCTTCAATGTCGTTAAACAAAATTGAGAATTTATCAATCAACATAGATTTATTTAATCAGTTGTTACCTCTTTCATTAAATATTTAATGAGAGGTAGCATATTTTTTTGATATATTTGTTAGTGTATATTTCAACTAATGCAATTTGATTTAGTAGTATTTTATATAAGCCTCTTTCAATGTACTAGTAAAACACTCTTTTTAAGATGGAAAGTTATTAATGAGAAAATTTTAAATTATTGTTATTTCCATACAATTATTCCTATAATCAACCTTTTCAAAGTTTATATTTTAATATATATATATATATATATATATATATANGTTTCTCATTACTACAGACATTCCACAATGATGTGCATTTTTATTTTATAAATAAACTTAAAACCATTTGAGCACATAAAAATCGTATCAATTTAGCAAATTTTTAAGTAGTTCTAAAGTATTTGTTAGTGCATAGTGCTACTAATGATTTTCGCAAATATGATAAGGTTAGTTAAGTGGGCTGATACCAGCAAAGTTAATGGAGAAATGTTTTAACTCTTTAGCATCCCGAGGAACAGAAAAGGCCATTGATATTAAACCACATTACTCTAATTTAATGAAAAGCTTGGTGATAATAGAAAGGTATATTGACAAGAAATACACTAACTTATTCCTTTTTCTACGAATAGACAAAAGATATGTGTTATATGCTAAAAAAATACGGTTACCAAATTAGGCATGTTGTTTTCCTATAAGAAAATCTTCAATGTCGTTAAACAAAATTGAGAATTTATCAATCAACATAGATTTATTTAATCAGTTGTTACCTCTTTCATTAAATATTTAATGAGAGGTAGCATATTTTTTTGATATATTTGTTAGTGTATATTTCAACTAATGCAATTTGATTTAGTAGTATTTTATATAAGCCTCTTTCAATGTACTAGTAAAACACTCTTTTTAAGATGGAAAGTTATTAATGAGAAAATTTTAAATTATTGTTATTTCCATACAATTATTCCTATAATCAACCTTTTCAAAGTTTATATTTTAATATATATATATATATATATATATATATAAAGCGATCTATTCTGAATTTATTCATCTTTTGACTAGAATAAATATGAAACTCACCACAAATTTTCTTGCATGCGACTGGCTTATATTAAAGGAAATAATTCTATAAGCATTTAACATGAAGAGGACGAGATGTCATAACTGAATTATTTCAAGAAATTTTATTTCATGATATAATTTATAGCCCCACTTGTATTTTATTAATGTTTCTATTGCAATATGTGTTACATTGTTTAAGCATTAAAGCATTTTTCATTTTCAGTTGAATAACTGAAAGAATTTACTTATATAATTTAGAGCTTTATATTGTAATGTAATGAAAATTACAATCGTTATGGAAGCATTAATTCAATTATTTATTTATTACTCGCAGAAATCACTATATGGCTTAATAAATTTTGGAATTCGTAGCAGTTATGAATTATCTTGCCTTCTAAGTTCTAAGCTTCTAAAAAGTTAGTTGTACATCGAACGTTAACTTGTATCATGATGTATTAGAATAGCATTTTAGAATTCCAAAAAAAATTTTAATTTTAGAGATTTTCTAATTTTCTTTAAATTAGAAAAATTATTCAATTTGGGAGGATTTTAAAATCAACTACCTTGATAAATAGGTCTTATCAGATTTAATCATTTGTACAATGCAAATTCTGCTTAAGTATTGTAATGAATATGTTTACACTAATTAGGTTAATCCAGTGCGCATTATCATTAGAAATGGAGTCGGGTGAGATCGGGTCGTACTGAGTCAAATGTGCTGTGGGCTCGTAATACAAAAAAATGATTTTTGTTACTAATGAGGGATTTGCGAATAATAGCTCTTGATCAGAGTTCCTGAGACAAGGGTTAATAATATTTTTATACCTAGTTTATTTTCATGAAAATATTGCTTAAGCAAAACTTGGGTCTTCGCAGGTTATGCTCACATTTTAGCTACCGAAATAATAGCAGAAGGTGTAGGAACGGTTTTTGCGAATGCTAAAAATTTTTGAAACGACGTATATGCTAAAAATGGTGTCTAGTAAAAAAAGAGTTTGTGTAGAATAGCCAATTCGATTTCCATAATTAAATGTTAATTTTTTTGGCCTTGACTACTACTGTAAAAAAAACCTAAAGTAACAAATGAGATAGTCACTTAATTTATTACTGTCCCATTTGTTTGGATATTCCAACTCTATTCAAAAGTCTTTAAATATCCCTAAGCATTCATGCATAAATCCAAAGAGATTTCCAAAGCTACTTGTTATACTCTAAATGCTATTATAGTTTTTTATTATTGAAGTTAACGGCTGCTTCATGTTTTTCTATATTCAATATTTTGAAGTTTAAAAATAAACTTTGAATTTTAAAAAAGCTCAACATATCATTATAAACTGTAACTCTATCTTCCAAAATTTGGTCTTAATATATATATATATATATATATATATATATATATATATATATTTAAATAAATTTTTAATGCGACATTGTTTCACAAACATTGTTGTCATTTTTAAACTTTGCAGAAATGTTCCCGAACTTTTTCTTTTAGTGATTGACATCATTAAAATATTTTCAAATTTGATTTATGTCTTTGTTCATTTAATAATGATTTCGTAGTTGATTTAATGCATATTGCTTCTGCGATATTAGTTTCACGATGTCTTGTATACAAATGCTTTTCACATCCATGTATTTCGAATTTTAGATACCCTCTTATATTAACATATCTATATTTATTTATTATATAATTTAATATAAATAGCAGTGCAACAAATATACATTTACAAAAATATATAGAAAAATGATGTAAAAATCTACAAAGTAAGATACTTAAGATACATACTAAAAAACACAAACTATTTACAAATTCAAAAGATAAAAATGATTTAAACTCAAATTTTTTCCCATTGAATTTTTGAATGCCCATATTTATATTGGTTTGCTAACAAATTTTCCTTCAATAGTTTATTAAATGTTTTTATATTATGTTCTCTTCTTATTTGTAGTGGTAACTTGTTCCAATATTGACAAACTGTAGGTGTTAAGGCGTCTCTCCAAAATTTTTTCACTACTTTTACTTTGCATGTTAATTTATTTGTTCTGTTATTTATGCTAACATTGTTGAACAAGGAATTTTTTGCTTATAAATTTGAAATATTTTTATTAAACTTACATATATAGTAATACATTGGTGATAACATAGAAGACGTTGAAATACTTTTGAGGTGGTGCAATATAATAATAGCGCCAATGTTATATCTGAAACATGCAATATTTATAAATTTCTTATTATATTTCACTATTAGTTATGAAATTCTATGAATGAAATATCTGCTACTTGTAATCTTCTCTGTGAAAAAACAGTTTTTCCAAATCAAATGAACAATTTAATTCATAATTTTTTTATAAGTTCTGATATTTCTTTCAAATGTCTAATGTTTTAACAATTTAACCATCATGTACATTGTACATATGCTAATAAAAAAACTATTAAAAGGAAACAGTTTAATATCATATATGCAAGAGACTGTTCATTAAGGTGATTCCAAGACAAACAAAGTGTAGAATTTCAATAACCCTCTGTTTTTATGGAATGATAAATATCAAATCTTATACAAGAAGAAGCTATAAGCGTTATAAAACTGAATAATCATGAAAAATTTTCAAAAATGCACAGCAGTTTCAGGTTAAGCACTAAAAAAACTATAGATCCATTTGCTTTAATCATCCCATCAGGAAGCTCTTTGAAAAGCTACTGTATCATCAAATAAATATATTCCTAAAATCTAAAATCATCCTATCGCATAAACAATTTGGGCATTGCAAATGCCATACATAACACCCACGACATAATTCTATCCATTAAGCAAAAAAATATAGTACGATATATCTCATAATAACTGTAGTTCTGGCATTACTTAATGCATTCAATTCTATGAATTGGGCAGCCTCAGTTGAAATTAAGAAGTTGGTTATGATCTCGTATTGACCCTGTCTCAAGTTGTGTTTATTATTACCAGTACCAACACCAGTTGCGTGGGCCTTGTATTTGAATCAGTATTGAGCAATTTCCTTAGGACGCTATGAAAGCAGGCAATCGTAGGTTAAATGAAAATTGTATTCGAAAAACGGAAATGAAAATTTTTCATCTTCATTTTTGAAATTCCATTTTGTAAATTTTCATTCTTAAAATATTCCGGATGATTTGCAAAAGGAAAACTAAAATTGAAAACGAAAAATCTGAATTGCATTTTTATTTTTCATTTTGGAATTTTATAAGATTCATTTTAAAAATTAAATTTAAAAATGAAAAATTAAACATTTCAATTCTGTTTTTCCTTTTCGTTTACCACATTCTTGTGTAATTAGCATCCAATTTACTGATTAATAAATAAACAGTAACCAAAAATGCGTTTGAAAAAAAATTAATAACCACTCTTTGTAACATTTTTGGTCTACAGTATATACATTTAAGATAATTCAAAAACATAATAAATATTTAGTGTGTCCTTGAGACAATTGAATGCAATTAAAAATAACAAATCAATGCTTATAAAAAGAAAGTTAAAAAGTGAAAAAAATAATTGCAATATTTATTTTTCATTTTTGCTTTTCGTTTTGATTTTTCAATTAATTTTTTTAATTTATTTTTTAAATTTACGAAATAAAGATTTTTTGGTCCTATTTTCCCATGCCAATTAGTAAAATATTGTAAAAGAAATTCCTAAAATGTATTTCACAATATTAGTTTTGATATATTTTTAAAATATGGCGAAGGGAATTGAACTTTGTCCTCATTGTGAATACCTCAGCGTACACTAAAAGAATAATAAGCTGAAATTCAAACAGTTTGTATATTAACTATCTCATATTTTAGAGGCTATTTTGCTTGGATGTGGAGTAAATATTATATATTTTAAAAATTCATAAATTATTCTAGGATAAGAAATTTAAATTTTAAATGAAATTCGTGCAAAACCTTGTCAATTTTTTAGTCAAATTCTAGTATTTTTATTGTCATTTTAAACATCACCAAATTTTTTATATAACATGTGCAAGTATAGAACACCAAGGCAATTCTACTTATGTATGTGATATAATAAAGTAAGTTAAACACAGTGACATTTACTATAATGCCAAAGGCACATGCCTAATAATTACCACAAAAAATGCTTTTGATTTTCCAAAAAATTCTAAATAGTTGTAGAAAATTAAACAAAAATTTTACAAAGAAACTAAAACACAATTCAGAGTTTTCTATTCTGTCCATTGCTTTTTCTAAAGTTGAGACAGATCCAGCTTGTTGATTTAGGGCGAAAAAATAGAGGAGACGCTCCTGTATCACAGTGGTTTAAGATTGAAAATAGTGTTAATAGTTTTTAAGCTATGAACGCCTAAGAATTTTTTGTACTATTATGAAAAATCTTCAAAAATTCAGACACAGTTTAAGGTTAAAGACGGCGTTCTTATAGAAGAGAACAGCGAGGTTCTATAGAAAGAGCGTCATACAGAATCATGCTGCATACCAAGCTGCATGCTGCAAACCGGGGATGGGAAATTCTGTCACATCCACCTTGTTCCGCTACTTGACAATAAAATAGTTTCAAACTTCTTTAAATTTATGGTGTGGCAATGCTGGATTGCATTAACCATAATCTCACGTTAGTTTCAATAAAACTATTATCAAACAAAGTTTCAGTGAAACAAATAATGTTTAAAAATTTTTCCTCATACTTGCAGTTCAGTCACATTATGAGATTTAAGAAAGGCATTGAATGAAATGAATTTGATACATTGCAACATAAGCTTATAACTTATTATAATTTTAGCGATAATCCAATTAACTTAATAATGAAATTCTTAGCAAACAGACAAAGTGTGGAATACTAAATAATAAACATCAAGCTTTATTGAAGTTATGATGTCAATATGAATTCACGATTTCAAAATATTATAATAATTTTAATAATAATACTAATAATATAATAATAATAATAAATTTTTGAACATTTGTACAATGAAAAATGTATAAAATTACGGTTTAAATAAATTATTTTCTATATTTCCACTTTGTTACAAACGGATATTACTTAGTTAAAGATTTTATTCTTTGAATAACAAAATAATTCTTTTCTTTGATGATAATTCTACTTTAACTTTATTTTAAACTCTAAAAATTTGAATCTTCTTTTATTTCAGGTGGCAATTTGTTCCAAAGATCTATACAGTAATTAATAAATAAGTTCTTCATGATTCTTTTTCTAAACTTAAATTTTCTATAGCATTTATTTCTAATATGGAGTTTATATTAAAGTTTGTCTAATGAAAAAAGATTGTCAATTCTTCTGATAGTTTTTCATTGCTTTTTTAAACTATGATAGCTAAATTCCAATTCACCATTCTTTCTAACTTTCTAACGCAACATAATAAATATAAATACTGAGGCAGAATATATGATTTCATTATCATTATTTGCCATTTAATTATTATAAAGCTTTGCAACTTACAGATTGCTCAGATTACTTGAGCCACTTTTTCATTATTTTATTAATACTAGGAAACTGCATCTGTATGCACAGGTATTTCAATGGACCATATTAAATATTTAATATATGAATAAACTTTAAGCAAACCTTATGTTTGTGTTTCAATACTTTATAAACGAAATAAGTAATAAATGTGATCATTATAGATTGATTAAATGATTTTTATACAAAATTTTAGCATATGACACTCCTTAATTAACTATTTAATATTATAAGCACATCAAACCATAGTAACACCTATTGCAAAAGATTATATAGAATCACAACAAAATCGAGTCCATTATTGTAGGAGTTTAGATATTCGTTAAATATTAATTTGTTATCAAATTAATCAAGTCTTTTAACACTTCAAGGGATACAATCAAAACTTTAAAAACATGTTACATATAAATGCAACAAATCAGGTAAAGTGGATAAGAAGGTACCAATGATCATTGACTTAACTGATTGTAAACAACTTTAAATAAAACATCTAATAAATAGATTGCCTTAAATTCTTCTCAATAATATTTGTGACTACAATTTGTAAATGGAAGAACAGTTGATTTAAACTGATTTCCAAAAATTTCAGTTTTAAAGGTGTTCATGATTTCACAACCAAGGCAAGTCTTAATAGCAAGCAAATTTCACATCTCAAATGAAGCAATTAAAATGTAATGAATGTCAGTATCAATGGTCAGATCCTAGTAATATGAAGCGACATCAACTTACACACTCAGGTATAAAACCATTTAAATGTGATCAGTGTGATTTTGAATGCTCAAGCACTAGTAGTATTAAGCGACATCAACTTACACACTCTGGTATAAAACCATCTAATTTGAAAAGTGTGAGTATCAATGTTCAACTGCTGGTAATATGAAGCTACATCAAATGAGACACTCTGGTTTAAAGCCATTTAAATGTGGTCAGTGTGAGTATAAATGTTCAAATGCTAGTGATTTGAAGCGACATCAACTTAGACACTCTGGTATAAAACCATTTAAATGTGATAAGTGTAAGTATCAAAGTTCAACTGCTGGCAATATGAAGCAACATCAAATGAGACACTCTGGTTTAAAGCCATTTAAATGTGGTCAGTGTGAGTATAAATGTTCAAATGCTAGTGATTTGAAGCAACATCAACTTAGACACTCTGGTTTTAAGCCATTTAAATGTGATAAGTGTAGTTATAAATTTTCACAGTTTGGGCATCTGAAAAGCCATAAACTTTCAAGGCAATTTGGTATAAAGTCATTCAAGGGTAATCAATGTAAGTATCAAAGCTCACAGGCTAGTAATTTCAAGAAACATGAACTTACAAACTCTGGTATAAAGCCATTTAAGTGTGATAAATGCAAGTTCAAATACTACCAATCTGCAACTCTGGAACAACATCAATTTATTCATTCAGTAGTAAAACAATTTAAGTACAATGAATGTGATTACAAATGTTCACATTTTGCTCAGCTGAAGGAATATCAACTTAAGCATTTTGAAATAAAGCCAATTAAATGCGATATGTGCAATTATGAATCTTTGTGGGATTGGAATCTGGAAAGTCATAAGCTTATGAACCATTTTGGTTTAAAATCTATTTAAATTTGATCATTATAGTTATGCCTGTTCTATCAACTGTTTTGACAAAGAAATTGGACAATTAATTGATAAATTAGTCCACACATTTCAAAAGTATATATTTATTTGTTGGTATAATGTGGTAGAAGACATTTTGTATTGCAAAAAATGAGACTATTGCTTTTTGTCATATTTTTTACTTGTGTTAATGTGTAGTATTTTTAAAATTGTATTGTTAGTTTAGATGTGGGCTATATTTATGGTTTTCTGTTTTTAGTATCAGCAATAAAAATTGTAAGTTTTGTTAAGTAGAAGTATTAAGTATTGTTTCTTTACATTTTGCAATTGTTGGTCTGGTATCATAATTTTTACTAAAAATCTTGTGACATGTTTGCTTTTTAGAATGTGTGAATTTCACTGCTAAGTGCTGAAAATCTGAGATGCTGTGCAGGAAAAAGCCAATATTAGTCTAACAATGGCTCACTGCTGGCACCCCTGGCCAACAATGGTAATTCAATTGCTGTTTATTTGCCAACCATAAACAACAAAACAAAAAGTTTTAAAAGTATTAATTCCATAATTTTTCAGAGAAATTATATTATTGTATATAACATTTGCATTACATTATAGTTTGATTTCATTTTTCAAAATTATTATTTATCAGTTTTTCATAGCTATTAATTGACCGACAATGGCCCATTAATGGCATTGCTAGATCAATCTGCCATCTAGTGAATAAATATGAATTTAATAATATACAATTATGATTCATCAAATTTAATTTTCATAACAAATGATTATTTGTGACCACTGATGCCATCAGTGGCCCATTGGTGGACAATAGCGGCATCAGTAGCAACCTTTGTAATCAATAATCAATTAGCAGATGCTTGCAAATAAGTCACTTCACTATTTTGACTCGTAGTTCCTTTTAATTTAATAAAAGGAAATGCAAAAAAATACTTTGAAATTTTTAATTTGTAGAAAATTGATATGCCTGCTAAGCATATTTTATAAATAATATATTCACAAATATTTGGACATTTTGAAAGTAGAAGTTATATAAAAATGCTGCACTTGAGTAGAAGAAATTTTTCATGATTTAAGCTAGTTTTATTTCAAAATTTTAGTTAATTTTAAAATTAAAAATTTTTGTTAAATTTGACAGATTTTTATGCTTATTGTTATCATTTATACATTCTTTCAAATATTTAGCAAATGTTAGTATTAAATATGCATGACATGATCTCAAAGTTATCTTTCTGTTATTGAAGGGCTGGTTTTTTGTTTAAACAGTAAAGTTTGAACTGTTTAACAATACAAAATTGTTCTTCTACATATAAACATTAATTCTATAGTATCAAAAACCTAATGTTTTAATCAACAACCCATTAAGGGGCCTTTATTGGCTCACCAATGGCCCATTACTGGCCATTGTTTCCCCAACAATGGGCCAGCTTCATTTACCACCAATGGCCAATAATGTCACCAACAATGGCCCATTAATTGACCATAATGGAATTTTTCCTTGGTATATTTTGTCTTCAAAATGGTATTCAAGTAATGTTTTTTGGCCTGCGCATATAAGATTTTACTGAAATAGAGAACTTTGCAAAAGTAATTTTTGTTTTAGACATGTGAGGAACATAGCTTAAGTTCATTCAGGACCTCTCCTTGAGTTGTGTATTTGAAACTGGGAAGGAATAATCTTGCAGTAGCACAATTTGCACGCTTTGAAATTCATTAAAGATTTGATTTATAACAAATTTTACATAAGGTATTTAATCCGAATTGGTAATGAGGTACATTCTCAACTCAGTCAGATATCTTAATGTGCTGCACCTATGGAACAGCAGATTGTATCTTCATTAATATGTGTGTTTATCTATAGAGATCAAAGTTAGAAATTTGCCTACAAAATATTTATTCATAGGCCCAAAATGTTTTTGAAAACTGTAATTCATATGTCTGTGAAATTTATTGTTTTATAATAGGATACAATCATATTTTGAACTTCTATTATTTACAAACAATTTTCTAAAATTCTGATATAAAATGATCTAAGAGAATATATAGTGGCTTTTTCAAATCAATGCTGGAATTTAATAAATGATGTCTCATTTGGATGTTATTTTCTGAAGATTGATTGAATACTGTGTATTACATCATACGTTACTAGGAGATCAACCAGTACTAAGTAATATATTTTTTATAACAATTTTTACTCAAATGGCATTATTTGATTGTGATAGTTATTAACATATTTAGATGTCTGCAAAGCATAAATATCTGGCTTTAACAATTTTTATTAATAAAGAAAAATTTTAATTTTATTTTAACTAACTATAAATTATTATGCTTTGTGTATCTGAAGCTGAAAATTGATAAAATATAATGATTTATAAAAAAATGAAATATGGCAGTTGTATATAGAAATGTATTAAACATTACAGGATAGCATTTGACTATATCAATGAAGTAGTATCAAAATTCTTCAGCAATTCTTAGTTTACTACACTCTAATATGAAATGCTCCTGACTATATGACCACATGTACCTCTGTAGGGACTACTTTCTTTACGTTGCAGTAGGATATAGTATTTTGTAAAGTGTTGCAGTATCATTACAAGAAATTGTAGCACAAATTGTTGTTGCCATCTAACAGCAAAGCAGAATGACGTATTCATTTACGTGTTAATAANGTATTAGCATTAATCAATTAGAATTGATGATGTATTTGAACATTCGCGTGTTGGCATTTTCATGAAATTTTATTCAATTGCATCTACTTCATTTTTCCCTTTATAAATTGACATATGGGACGAAGCCCTGTTCCAATTAGTAAAAATATTGAAAAATCCACCACTAAAATGTATTTCACAACATTTTTCAAATTTTATTAAAATCGAACAAGGGAAACTTTACATTGTCTTATTTGTGAATGNTTTAAAAATCAACTATAGATTAAACTTACGGATAAATTTAGCCGAGCATCTATTATACAAATTGCCGGAAAAAATGTGTCTTGATCCTCTTCAATCTTATATAATTTCAGGTAGTTCCCTTGTTCGCACGACTTAACTTACCTCATAAATTCATTAAATGCAAAATTGACATGAGAAATTCAAATGATATAGATATGATCTTAACATTATTTTATAGTATTAGCATTAATCAATTAGAATTGATGATGTATTTGAACATTCGCGTGTTGGCATTTTCATGAAATTTTATTCAATTGCATCTACTTCATTTTTCCCTTTATAAATTGACATATGGGACGAAGCCCTGTTCCAATTAGTAAAAATATTGAAAAATCCACCACTAAAATGTATTTCACAACATTTTTCAAATTTTATTAAAATCGAACAAGGGAAACTTTACATTGTCTTATTTGTGAATGACACAGCATATATTGAAAGATTAATAAACTGTAATGCAAATATTTTCTATATTTTCATATTTATTTCTCATATTTTAATTGTTAATATTTTTTGTATATTTAAGTAGTATATTTTATTTAAAAATCATATACTATTCTCGAAAAAGTTATATAAATTTCAAATGTAACTCTTGCAAAACTTTGTTAATTATTAGTAAAATTATAGTACTTTGATTGTCATTGTGAACAACACTAAATATTTAACAGAAGTACAAGTATGGAGGAAGGACCAAGACTATTTTTACAAGATATTATTGACAAATAAATTTGATCAAAAATTAATTGAAAAAATAAGAAAAATCTGCATAATCAAATTAACAAGCAGCAGCAATATTACTTCATTTTCTTAAAAACGGCTCATTAATGGCTTGCTGTATATCCAATGCTATGCTCAAGTGCGGCTTGGCAAGTNAGAATATATAGTGGCTTTTTCAAATCATTGCTGGAATTTAACAAATGATGTCTCATTTGGATGTTATTTTCTGAAGATTGATTGAATGCTGTGTATTACATCATGCATTACTAAGTAATATATTTTTAATATATTTTTTATAACAATTTTTACTCAAATGGCATTATTTAATGGTGATTGTGATAGTTATTAACATATTTAGATGTCTGCAAAGCATAAATATCTGGCTTTAACAATTTTAATTAATAAAGAAAAATTTTTATTTGATTTTAACTAACTATATAAATTATTATGCTTTGTCTATCTGAAGCTGAAAATTGATAAAATATAATGATTTATAAATAAATGAAATATGGCAGTTGTATATAGAAATGTATTAAACATTACAGGATAGCATTTGACTATATCAATGAAGTAGTATCAAAATTCTTCAGCAATTCTTAGTTTACTACACTCTAATATGAAATGCTCCTGACTATATGACCACATGTTCCTCTGTAGGGACTACTTTCTTTACATTGAAGTAGGCTCACCTACTCTTAGCAAGTTTACTGAAATATTTGATCAATTCAAGCATGCTTGGTTAAGCAATTCACTTGTTTCAGGCATACACTCAGGGGAGCATGCAGGATTTTTTGCCTATGTAAATCTGGGACGAAGCCCTGTTCAAATTAGTAAAAATATTGAAAAATCCACCACTAAAATATATTTCACAACATTTTTCAAATATTATTAAAATCAAATGAGGGAAACTTTACATTGTCTTATTTGTGAATGACACAGCATATATACTGAAAGATAAATAAACTGTAATGCATATATTTTCTATATTTTCTATATTTATTTCTCATATTTTAATTGTTAATATTTTTTGGATATTTAAGTAGTATATTTTATTTAAAAATCGTAAACTATTCTCGAAAAAGTTATATAAATTGAAAATGCAATTCTTGCAAAACTTTGTTAATTATTAGTAAAATTATAGTACTTTGATTGTCATTGTGAACAGCACTAAATATTTAACAGAAGTACAAGTACAGAGGACCAAGACTATTTTTACAAGATATTATTGACAAATAAATTTGATCAAAAATTAATTGAAAAAATAAGAAAAATCTGCATAATCAAATTAACAAGCAGCAGCAATATTACTTCATTTTCTTAAAAACGGCTCATTAATGGCTTGCTGTATATCCAATGCTATGCTCAAGTGCGGCTTGGCAAGTTAGAAGCTCAGCTCGCTGACAAGTCTGCTTTGTACCATCTAATTATTTCTTGATTTAGTTATTACAATTTTTTTGTGTGAAACATTTTAAAATTGAAGAAGATATAAAAAGCACTTGTGAAATACTTTATTGATGATATTAAAAATTTGAATTTTTTATATTCCAAAAACAGACAGAACTTTTTTAAAAATTGAATATGCTGATTTTGCTGAATTCGTAAATAATTGTTCAATTTTTCGATTTTTTAAACAATGTTGGGCGTGCTAGATGTTTTCATCCAAAACTGAAAATCCTAATTTGAATTTTATATGATTATATGATACTAATACAATATTTCAAAATGTTTGAATTTAAACTGCATTCACTGTAATAGGTGTAATTGCGTATTGTAAGCTTTTCTTAAACTTAAGGCTATTTCCATGGCAAACTTCCCCAATATCGCGTTCCAAAGATGCCCAGACATTAACAGTCCCGGCTTGTCCAGTGTTCATTTCTGAACATGAAGTGGCAACCCATTATGTAAAATTGTACTGCTAAGCTTAATGTAAAAAAAGAAAAAAAAATCGAATGTGGTACCCTAACTCCATTCAACTCTAGACATTAACATATTTCAAAATTGTAACTAGCAAACAAAATCTTTTTGTGGCTTTCGAAACTTAAAACCTTATTTTTTTGCAAAATTTTTTTCCTGAATCCTTTTTTTATTGATTTTTAAGTATTGTTAGAGAAAACCTCTGTATTTTCAAGTTCTTTATGATATATTCTACACATTAGTAATCATTAGTTTTTTATTACTTTCCAACTGGTAACCTTCAAATATATGCGTTCCACAAAACCATTTTTGGGCTTGCGACTACTAAATTGAACAATAGAATTAATTAAGAACGCATTCAATTTGTGGAATTTAGTTTGGATAAGGTGATACTGTAGTTACCTGACTATCTATAAATCCAAACTAATGCAAAACACTTAGTTATAGATTATGTTAAAATTCCTTGCATTACAAAAATTTTCTTCTATATCCAAAATTCACAAAATATATTGCTAACCTTGAGTGGCAGATTTTTTAAGGGTTTGACACCACTGAACAGGAATTTATATTAAAGTAAAAAAGTGTTAATTTCAAAAGTATTAATCCTACATTTTGCGGATATGCTTAGTTATCATCATTCACTGCTATTTAGTAAATCATTGTTACATGGCGACCAGAAGACATTTAAGAAATATGCAGAAGAAACCAATGTTTAGTTTTTTCTGTATATTTTTAAGTTTACCTTTGTAGCATCACGGAATGAATTAGGGTAAATGTAATTAACCGTAAATCTAGTATTCAAAATCCAAAGGTTGCTCCATCATTATAGAAATTCTGATATGAAACCTAATTAATCTTGGATTCAAAGATAACAAAAAGATCGGTAATTAAACTTAACTAAATTCTTTTTAGCAAAAGAACAGCTGGGTTAACAAATTCGACTTGGCATCACGCAGAAAATCGAGCACTGAACTGATTGACTCATACGATAAATAAGCGGTGCTATCTTAATGCTTTCAGTTTATTTTTTCTAATTAAATAATGTTTGCTATCCATACACCTAATAGGGGTTAAGTAATTTTTTATTTCGACATGTTTCAACAAACATTATTGTCATTTTCCAGGTTTGCAGAAATGTTCCCAAATTTTTTTATTCGTGATTCACATCATCAANTAATGCAAAACACTTAGTTATAGATGATGTTAAAATTCCTTGCATTACAAAAATTTTCTTCTATATCCAAAATTCACAAAATATATTGCTAACCTTGAGTGGCAGATTTTTTAAGGGTTTGACACCACTGAACAGGAATTTATATTAAGGTAAAAAAGTGTTAATTTCAGAGAATTAATGCTACATTATGCGGATATGCTTAGTTATCATCATTCACTGCTATTTAGTAAATCATTGTTACATGGCGACCAGAAGACATTTAAGAAATATGCAGAAGAAACCAATGTTTAGTTTTTTCTGTATATTTTTAAGTTTACTTTTGTAGCATCACGGAATGAATTAGGGTAAATGTAATTAACCGTAAATCTAGTATTCAAAATCCAAAGGTTGCTCCATCATTATAGAAATTCTGATATGAAACCTAATTAATCTTGGATTCAAAGATAACAAAAAGATCGGTAATTAAACTTAACTAAATTCTTTTTAGCAAAAGAACAGCTGGGTTAACAAATTCGACTTGGCATCACGCAGAAAATCGAGCACTGAACTGATTGACTCATACGATAAATAAGCGGTGCTATCTTAATGCTTTCAGTTTATTTTTTCTAATTAAATAATGTTTGCTATCCATACACCTAATAGGGGTTAAGTAATTTTTTATTTCGACATGTTTCAACAAACATTATTGTCATTTTCCAGGTTTGCAGAAATGTTCCCAAATTTTTTTATTCGTGATTCACATCATCAAAATATTTTCAAATTTTATTAATGTCTTTGTTCATTTAATAATGATTTCGTAGTTGCTTCTGCGATTTTGGTTTCACGATTATTATATTAGTATGAAAACATTTTTCAGCTAGCTTCACATCCATGTATTTTAAATTTATATACCTTATTATATTAGTATATCTTTATTTCATGTTTGTAGCAGTGCAAAAAATACACATTTACAAAAATATATAGAAAAATGATGTAAAAATCTACAAACTAAAGATACTTGAAATAAATACTAAAAACCACAAACTATTTGCACATTCAAAAGATAAGAAAGAGTTAAATTTAAATTTTTTCCCATGGAATTTTTTAATTTTATACTAACATATTTCCTTTCCTTTTCAGTAGTTAATAAACGTTCTTCTTATTTGTAGTGGTAACTTTTTCCACTATTTACAAACTGTAGGTGTTAAGGCCTCTCTCCAAAACTTATTCATTGCATTTTACTCTGCATGTTAATTTATTTCTTCTGTTATTTACGGTAATATTGTTGAACAAAGGATTTTATTATTTAACAATTAAACTTGCATATATAGTATAATAAATTGGTGACAACATGTTTAATGTTTGCAGAGTTTTTCCTGTCGGACGTATGTTGATGTTAAACATTGCACACAGTGACCAATTAAGTATTCTATTTATGCGCCTTTGCTTATCATTAGACATATTATTCAGAAGTATGCATGCATACCTAAATTGAATATACACCAGGGACTCTACGATGACCTTATCTTGAGTAATATTTCTTATATGTTTTAGATAATGCACTCTGCTTGCCCTGCTGCAGATGTTGTTATTTGTAGAATTTCACTAACCCTGTGTTTTTATGGTATGACAATTATCAAATCTTATACAAGAAACATATTACACAGCTGAAAAAATGGAAAAAGCTATAAGCGTTATAAAAACCTTATAATCATGAGAAATTTTTAAAAATGCACAAGTAATTTAAGGTTAATTACTAAAAAAACTGTAGGCGCATTTGCTCTACTAATCACATTAGCAAGCTCTTTGAAAAGCAGTTGTATCATCAAATAAACCTATTCCTAAAATCATAAAATATCCTATTGCATACACAATTTGGGTTTTCCAGAGGCCATATATAACACCCACGACGTAATTCTATACATTCCCCAAAAATTTTGTACAATATATCTCATAATAACTGCAGCTGTGGCGTTAATTAATGCATTCCATTCTAGGAATTAAATATCAAGGAATATTGCAACAAAACTTTGGGCAGCCTCAGTTGAAATTAACAATTTGGTCGTGGTCTTGTATTGACCCTGTGTCAAGTTGTATTTGGTATTACCGGTACCAACACCAGTTGCGTGGGTCCGGTATTGGGATCAGTATAGGCAATTTAATTATAATTGTTTTTTAAATTGCAGAAAAACAGACAATAGTAGGTTAAATGAAAATTGAAATCGAAAAACAGAAATTACCATTTTTCATCTTAATTTTTCAAATTCCATTTTGCAAATTTTTAGTATTAAAATTTTTTGGATGACTTGCAAAATGAAAGCTAAAATTGAAAACGAAAAATGAAAGATGAAAAACGAAAAATCTCAATTCCGTTTATAATTTTTAATTTCTGTAATTTTAGATTTAAATTAAAAATTAAATTGGAAAATGTAAAATGAATTTAAAAAATGATAGAATTCAATTCTGTTTTTTGTTCTTTGATTTTCGTTTTCGCTTACATCATTCTTGTGTAATTAGCATCCAATTTATTGTTTAATAAATAAGCAGTAACCAATAATGCGATTGGAAAAAAATTAATGCTGATTAGTAAGTAACCNAATTATCAAATCTTATACAAGAAACATATTACACAGCTGAAAAAATGGAAAAAGCTATAAGCGTTATAAAAACCTTATAATCATGAGAAATTTTTAAAAATGCACAAGTAATTTAAGGTTAATTACTAAAAAAACTGTAGGCGCATTTGCTCTACTAATCACATTAGCAAGCTCTTTGAAAAGCAGTTGTATCATCAAATAAACCTATTCCTAAAATCATAAAATATCCTATTGCATACACAATTTGGGTTTTCCAGAGGCCATATATAACACCCACGACGTAATTCTATACATTCCCCAAAAATTTTGTACAATATATCTCATAATAACTGCAGCTGTGGCGTTAATTAATGCATTCCATTCTAGGAATTAAATATCAAGGAATATTGCAACAAAACTTTGGGCAGCCTCAGTTGAAATTAACAATTTGGTCGTGGTCTCGTATTGACCCTGTGTCAAGTTGTATTTGGTATTACCGGTACCAACACCAGTTGCGTGGGTCCGGTATTGGGATCAGTATAGGCAATTTAATTATAATTGTTTTTTAAATTGCAGAAAAACAGACAATAGTAGGTTAAATGAAAATTGAAATCGAAAAACAGAAATTACCATTTTTCATCTTAATTTTTCAAATTCCATTTTGCAAATTTTTAGTATTAAAATTTTTTGGATNAGTTTAGATACTAACACATCATGTGGAAGCACTGGGATACCAATATTCATCATTAAAAAGTATGCCTCAATATTTTGTGATCCTCTCCTTTTTGCTTTCAACTATGCTATTCATATTAACGCATTTCCGAAAAATTTGAAACAGCCAGATATAACACATGTATATAAAAAACGTGACCCCGAGGAATGCAAAAATTACAGGCCAATATCCATCACTAATCTGTTTGCGAAAATTTTTGAAAAAGCTTTAAGCAACCAGATGAAGAAGTATATTAATATAAATAACATACTGTCACCACAACACTTTTCATATACAGAAGGCTTTAGTACCACTGATGCTGTACTACTTTTGACTGAGGATGTTTGATTCCATTTAAACAAAGGCATAAGTAGTAGTGTCGCTCTTTTAGAGTTGAGTGAAGTCTTTGATTCCTTAGACTTTTCAATTCTAAGAAAAAAATAAGAAAAATATGGTTTTAGCAGCGATTCGCGGGCTTTATTAAACAGCTTTTTAACAGAAAGAAATCATCAGGTAAAAATTGATAATATTTTCTCATCTTTCTTATCAACAAAGAAAGGAGTTAATCAAGGAACAGTGTTAGGCCCTATACTCTTCAATTTGTACGTCAATGACATTGATAAATACTCCAAAGGCTGTGAAATGCTACAATTTGCAGATGATGTTTGTATTATAAGTAGAGACAAAAATCCTGTTGAAGCAGTAAAAAAGCTAGAAACAACTACCCATAGTATAAGTAAATTTTTTAAACAAAATTAATTGAAAATGAATAAAAGTAAAACACAATTCATNGGGGAATCTTACTTTGGCCCCTATGTGCATACCTCAGCGTACACTAAAAGAATATTAAACTGAAATGCAAACAATTTCTATATTTACTATCTCATATTTTAGAGACTATTTTGCTTGGATGTGTAGTAAATATTATATTTTTAAATATAATATATCTGAAATAACTGTTAATAACACAAAATTTAAAGATCCAAAGAACATCGCTAGTCAAATGGATAAAGCCTTCACTAAACTAGGACTTTATGAAGGTGAAGAAATACTGATTGAGAACAAGTTTGACCCAATGAATATAAAATTTGATTTCAAATATATAGTACAGCATGATTTAATAAAAATAATCCATAGTTTAGATACTAACACATCATGTGGAAGCACTGGGATACCAATATTCATCATTAAAAAGTATGCCTCAATATTTTGTGATCCTCTCCTTTTTGCTTTCAACTATGCTATTCATACTAACGCATTTCCGAAAAATTTGAAACAGCCGGATATAACACCTGTATATAAAAAAAGTGACCCCAAGGAATGCAAAAATTACAGGCCAATATCCATCACTAATC